>CAUZXS010005937.1:0-37500 GCA_963585895.1 Sepioteuthis lessoniana
GGTACTATTTACCAACCCCTCCGCTCGGGCAGGATATGACACAAGGTCAATTTTTAAGCGGAGTTTAACAGGTTTTGAATTCAGAGTTTTCCTTCTCCTAGACTAGTTGCCTCACCAAGGCTGAAGAACCTAGTCCGTCCTACTATTTACCCATAGCTGGAGGGAGAATAAGGGGGTTCATACCTTTCCCAAGGGTATTTGCCCGAAAGTGAACGTAATAGCGCGACTGGAGTACGAAATCGCGTACTACGATTCCGCAGTTCATCGCTTTAACCATTACACCACGAGGACACCCCCTAAGAAAATTGATGGTAGTAAAGTGTTGGTTGAGATCACTCATGATTTTCTAACTCTCTTTTTATATCTCATCAGCATGTCAATTTTTTCTGCTCAGAACCAATGATCAAGCATATCTTAAAATCTTCAATTCTATGATGTTTTTTTGTTTTTTTTTTAATGTTCTAACAGTTTATTTAGCTTTTCATATTAGAACTACACAACTAGTCTTGATTATTCAATGAGATTAAGTTCTATTCAGTCATGAATTCATTGATCGTTTTATCTTAGTTTCTTTCATCTGATGCCATGCCAATTTTTCAGGGTTCCAGGGTCTTTTAGATTTCAATATTTAGTAACTCTTCTTGTTTTCTGAGAGGATTTCTTTTGTTTTTTATACTCACTATGTACGTGTTGAATTATTTCTCGAATTTCTTGCTTTGAGATCCATCCTTTCGGTTGGATTATTCTTGTTCGATATTTTACTTGGCTGATATCTTACTCCTTCTTTTTCAGTGACATTTGTGTTAGGACACATTTAAAATAGTCTTGTGGGATTAATTCACCATATTTATACTCCACTTCTTTTTCGGTCATCTATTGTTGTTATTAACTTGGAAGCCAGATAAAATTTAAAAGGAATTATTTGTTTGTATGTGAAATTAAGATACCCATAATTTGTAGAATGATGATGGGTAGTAACTAATGTTAAGATAGTATCTCAAATCTGCCATTTAAATACCGGTATTTTGGATGAGTCGATGGATCGATTTTAACGGAATAATTAACTCATCTCGGTTTATTGAAAAATCATAGTTTTAGAAACTGGGTACGTTTGTATTAACATTTTCGTGTATTTACATAAGGCTAATTACGCATGGTTATATATCATTAATTCCCAACTAATATGCATGATTTGAAAATAGATCTATCTTATCAATAAATCGGATCAAAGCAGTTCCAAACACTCTTGGTTAGACTGGACATGGGAGTGTTTACAATAAAAATGTACAACACACTCCAAAGATCAGCAGATGAAAAGTCCTTTCTAGATCACTTCGTCTTTTGAGCGCCGGGTATCTTAACCCCGTCCTGTAGGGTAGTCACTCAGCGTATGGTAAATCTCGCTGGCAGGTAAAGAATATGGCTGAGGTTTTTCATTAATATGTGTTGTTTAATATGACTGCATCAGACTCAGCTGTATTTGTCGTCATTGTGAAAATATATAAGAAATAAATGAATGAAAACCTAAATTTTTAAAATTTTGGATGAAACAAAGGATTGATTTCAAATCCTTAAAAACAACCTAAAATAGTATTTTCTGTACTCAATTCTACCAAGTTTGGGGAATACAAATCTTGAATGCAAAATTTTACAGGCATTTCAAGCAAATTTTCAAAATAATTATGACTTGTTATGAACCGTTTTATGGTAATTAAGTGACTTGTGTCCACACACACGCACACACACACACACACACACATATATATATATATATATATATATATATATATATATATATATATATAGCCAATACCTGCGGTAGCTTGTTCCAGACTTTACAGTAGGGTTTCGGCTTGGGTGGGTGCATTTGCCAGGATCGCTATGTCATCGCCGTTGTCGGCGTTGGTAATTGTTTTTGCAGGGTACTATCTGCTTCTTTTCTTTGTCAGCTCGACACCGTTTTCTTTGATTTTATCGATCGATGTGACATTTTCACACTATACGGTAGCCCTCTGAAACTAGTAGACATTTCGCCTACCTAGGAAGCAGTGAGCGAGACAGACATCGATACGCGACTAACAAAGGCAACGACTGCTATCAATAGGCTATGGTAGTCAGACCTGACAGATAAAATGAAACGCAGTTTCTTCCAACGAGCGATCGTGTCGATACTGCTATATGGATGCACAGCATGGACGCTAACTAAACGGCTGGAGAAAAAGCTTGACGGCAGCTACACAGGAATGCTGCAAGCAATATTGAACAAGTCCTAGAGGCAACACCACACAAAGCAGTAGTTGTACGGCCACCTTCTACCTATAACGAAAACTATCAAAGTTAGACAAACCAGACATGCAGGACACTGCTGGAGAAGTAGAGATGAGATCATAAGTGATCTACTCCTATGGACCCCTTCACATGGCCGTGCAAAAGCTGGGCGGCCTGCTCGAACCTACATACAGCAGCTCTGTGAGGATACGGGGTGGAGCCCTAGGGACCTACCGGAAGCGATGAACGATAGGGAGGCATGGCGTGCTGATGGCACGAAAATATGATGATGATGAGGATATATATATATAATCCGAGGAAAAATAGTCAAAAGGTAAGAATATTAAGTAATTATCCAAAGTGAATAAAAATATCCAGTTGAGTGCTTAATATCAATGGCTTTCAAATGTATTATTCATTTCAGAATGAAAATGCATGAAAACTCTCGTCCAGAGCGGGGACATTTTCTTATAAAATCAAACGAAAAAAAAAAAAGATTTTGGAGTACCGTTATAAATCTATTTTAGGTCAAGTAAATTGCCCTCTTCAGATGGATAAAATACAGTCATGCATTTGAAGCCGAAATAAATCTAGAATGAAACTAAAGAATTGATTTTTTTTTCGTTTACTTTTATGATATATATATATATATATATATATATATATATATATATATATATATACTCAGAGATGCATACAGAGATAGAAAGAAAAAGAGGAGAAAATAGACAGATAGGTAGATATATACACGAATACATACATAAATAGACTGTAAGATTTTGTGAGTAATAATTAATATTTTTAATAACTCATAATAACCTAGGTTAAGTGTAATATGTCATTCCTACTGAGTTTTTCAAACCAGGCGGAAAATCATTATTATGTAGAGTATTATTATTATTATTATTATCATTATTATTATTATTATTATTAGTAGTAGTAGTAGTAGTAGACCAGGAGAAGGTGGGAAAATCATCAGGCAGGGTGGATAACATGGTGAATTTTGACATCATAGCAATTGTGTCTCAACTTCATTCACCGTATGACTTTTACTTTGTGCCTAATACCGGTGGGAAAAGCCTGAATTTTCGCAATCCTGAAGCTATCGATTAAATTGTACAATTATTGTTTTTTTATTTTTTTTTATTTTCAAGTTTGACTTTGTCCTTAAATAACCCTCGAACGTTAACATGTCAATAAACTCAAGGAAGAAAGAATAAAATAAAATAACGGTAGTATTAGTATAAGTTTTTAAAAACGACGAAAAATTAAGCTTAAATTTCTCAGTTATTATTGTTAGGATGTCAGTCAATCAGAACATTTCCTCCCACCAATCTTTATCCTTCTTTCATTTTGTTTCTACATTTTAATATAACCAAATATAACATTATATTTACAATAGTTTGAATATAATTCTCATAACGAATGAGGTAATAGGTTGAAGAATTAATTCTCTCTCAAGCATGTGTATATATATATATATATATATATATATATATATATATATATATATATATATATATATATACTCTGGTAGCCGATAGGGTATAAAATAATGTAAACAAAGGCTGCTGCTGCTGTTTCTAAAAATAAAAAAAACCTTAAAATCCCCTTAGCCAACGTGGTCCGCTTGGTGGACGAGTGGTCTAATAATTCTGTTAATTTTTCGAGCCATTCTTTAGTCCGATGTGCTGTTTCCCTCATATCTCTAAGACAGTGCGACAGTTTTCTAAAACAAAGGTCACTTATCCACAAATTTTCATGCAAATGTGATGTCTGCTACATCATTCGCAGCACTCCGAGATTAGATATACCAATAAACCAGCATATTTCATCGAATATCCTTACAAATACTTCAGACTATGCTGCAGTGTTGAGCAATCAAAATCATCATCCGGCATCACCAATGGGGCAATCCTGATTGTGCAACGGAATAACTTCATCCTAATGAATTTCAGTTGTCAATGCTGAAAGCCTTGCTTTTAACGTGACATAAACTGGAATATGTATCCAAATATAATTTTACACATCAATATTTCTAACAACCCCACTGGACCATGTGAAGAAAATATTATTTGCTACGTCAACACTTCTGACTTACAGTGATATTTTTTTTCAGTTTTATTTCCCCTTCAGGCTTTTTCGATGTAAAATATCCCCATATTGATTTCCACCGATGTAAACTTTATGTATATGTATGTATATAATTCGAGACTGCAGTCCAGCAATTTAGCCATAATGGCACGGAGATTCCCCCAAATACATTTCTAATTCTAAAATCTCCTCTTTTTGTATTTGACTGAAAACAATTTTTCTCACCGTTCTGTCCCTGTCTCTGTCACTCTCAACATATATATATATATATATATATATATATATATATATATATATATATATATATATATATATATATATATATATTCTAAAAGCAGTCCATACCTTTGCAATGTCTTTGTCGACATTACTTTCAGTAGATGAGATATTATTGCCGATGGATATGAGCTGATCTACTCGTTTCAAACGCTTTGCACTTTAGGTCGAGATGAATTCTTCTAATTTTAAACGCATGGAGTCTGTTTTATTTGCGTTCACTTTGTGGTCGATTGTCTCTTACCTATAGCTCAAGACTATGTGGCATGAATTCGTATTTGACAGATGTATTTGCAAGAATCGTAAAATTATCTATGTCTGGCATAATTTCTGCGGAATATTATAGTCTTCTTTTTTAATATGAAACCATTGTTTTAAGATTTTTTTGTGAGATCAATTGATATTCCTCAAACGTAATCTAGGTAGTTTATAAACATATTGTGCTTATGTGTCCTTTTGCATGACTCCAGTTCCAATGTCGAAGTCAGTGTCACCATCTGGTTAGCAAACCATAATTTTTGTGTTTTTGTAAAGCATCTTTATTGTAGTGATAGTTTCTATGGGGAAACAATATACTTGCATTGTAAGCTTCATCCTTCCTCTGTGAATAAAATAAAGTGTCTTAGAGAAATTTACGTACTATTGAGTTTCCTCGATATTTCTTGCTCCTATTCGATGATTCTACAGAGTGTAAGGGAATCAGATCTCTGATAAAATATAGCGGGACTTCCTGAAAGTTCAACTGTATTCATGCACTACCTGAAAATTAACAAAACCCATGGAGAAAATGGTAGATGTGATGAACCCAAGCATGCTATGTGAATGTAAACAACTCCTCGAAGTTAAAATTTACAAAACAGTAACTGAACAGCCACTTTACTCCTACAATAAAAATATCCAAGTAAGTGAAAAACATAATGGATACTACTGGGGCGTTAGATAAAACTGATGATTGAATTCTCTCATAGATTACTACAGACGGACGCACCAGATTCGTCTGACGAGAAAAGACATACATACATCAGTTTCGTAAGGAGATTGGAGCGCGGTACAACAAAAACGGATACTGAGAAAAAATCAAGAACTCCGTATTATGAGCATTACTTGATATTGATAATGAATATATATATATATATATATATATATATATATATATATATATCTTTAAGAAAAAAAACAAAGACGGTTAATTCAGGATTATAAATTTATTTCCATCCTGTATTTTCAGTTTCTGGTGTGAACCAAAGACATGAAGATAAAAAAATTATACAGGACTTCTTCAGATCCTATGGATAATTAACTAAAAACAGAATAAACACGTGGGGTGGAGGGGTACGGAATTAAGAAGTTACCTCCTCGTTTTATTGAATTTCCGTTTTATTTTAATTTTTCAAATTTCTTCTGTCAGTTATAATTACGGTAATTTAACTTATTTATTTATTTGTTTAGTTTATTTTCTTTTCAAGTTAAGTTCGATAATTAACTTTTAAGAGAAATATTAATGCTTATATTAATTTCGATACCATTTAATAAGCTACCTATTTTTTTAGTATATATGTTGGATACGTTTTTTTACCTGGTTTATATATATATATATATATATATATATATATATATATATATATATATATATATATATATATATATTAGTTTTTATATGTATTTCATAGTGTTGATGCTTATTTGCGACCAAAGGTTTCATGGCGTCTAATTACGACAATCATCAGGCAGAGAAAGAAATATATTTGCGAAATCGAAAAAATCGAAAAATTCAGTCAGGCGAATGTTTACGCTGAGATTTATATGAATCTTTTTTTTTTTTTTCTATGTGTATGGGTCAATGTCTATGTGTTAAATATGCGTATTAATGTGGGTGTTCGTATCGAAGATTGTTTGTGTGGGCAGTAGGGTTATGATACATGCATCGTGCGGTAGAATTGAGTTTGTCTCTTGGATTTAATTGTGGCGTAGTGAAGCGAAATCCAGTGTAGACAAGATTTGACCGTAGGTTTTTTATATTTGTGCGCGCGCGTGTGTGTGTGTGTGTGTGTGTGTGTGTGTGTGTGTGTGTTAGTGTGTGTGTGGTGATGATTTAACAATGGAATGAATTATCATAAGCATTGCATTACAGAGAAAATAAACTTTTGACTTGTAAATATAATAAGCCAAAATGTATAGTGAGGCTGAAAGGTAAGAATAAATGGGTTGTTGATATAGTAATTCGAATTATGCAATATGAGTACGTTATGTTGTTTTGTATTAGATTACAATAATATTTTCTATTAGCTGTTTAAGTTGTGTTAAACTTATATTACGTATATGCTATTCTAATATATGATTTTATGTACGTAAGGACATACGTGAGACAGTGACAACCATGAAGTAATATATATATATATATATATATATATATATATATATATATATATATATATGTACGTGTGTGTGTGTGTGTGTGTGTGTGTGTGTGTGTGTGTGTGTGTGTGTGTGTGTGTGTGTGTGTGTGTGTTTCAGTGTACACTAGAGATATTATTTCGGAAAAAATTATTTCCCGACAGAGACAAAGATACAAAGGTTTTACTTTTTTAGTGGCGGTAAATTAGAAAATGACGACGAATATATATATATATATATATTACTGTCGTCTACTGTATTGAAACTGTGTTACCAAATATGAATATGTAAAGGAAATAAACTTATGTCGAGTATAATTAAACAGAAAGAAAGAAAATAATCAGCACCTTAAAGATATTTTTAAAGTACTGCTATAGTGAAAAAAACGAAGGGTTTGGAAAAGAATAATAATAACACACACACACACTCTCTCTCTCTCTCTCTCTCTCTCTCTCTCTCTCTCTCTCTTTCTCTCTCTCTCTCTCTCACCCTCTCTCACTGTCTGTCTGTCTCTCTCTCGGTCTCACACACACACAAATATACACAAATACACTGACAAAACAAAGCCAAACTCACTATCTTTTTAATCAACCTCTATCTTTGAGCATCTTCATCAAACACTGCTTTTTGTCTCTGTCTTTCTCTCTCTTTCTCTGCACACACGCAAACACATAAGCATTCAAAAACATGCCCCCATATATATTATAGAAATTTAGTAGGTGATCCTAGTCGAGGACGACCAGAAGGCTCCCTTATTGGCATAATGGTTAGAGTGTTCGCCAATTGTCTGGGAGACCGGGGTTCAATCCCTAGTCGAATCATACCAAAAACTCAAAATATGGTACTTGATGCTACCTTGCATTACACTCAGCCCTATAAGCTAAAGGATCATGAGTAAAGTGGAGCAATCCAGGGAAAGAAGTAGTGCCCTCCCCTACACCTCGGTTTAGTAGCTAATGAAAATGGAGCCTTCAGGTCACCCACGACTACAGTCGCTAACTTCTTTTACTTAACCAGAAATTGGCATAATGGTTAGAGTGTTCGACAACGGCCTGGAAGACCTGGGTTCAATCCTAGGTTGAGTCATTCCAAAGACTCAAAAAATGGTACTTGATGCGTCCTTGTGTTATGTTTTGACCTGTTGACCCGGCCAAAAATGCCATTCAAGGTAATGCACCGGAAGGAAGTGACACATTCTGATGGCATTTATGAGAGGAAATCGCGTGGGCGGAAATTGGCTGATGAAATGGGATGAGGTAAAAAAAAAATCGCATTATACTCTCATAGACTGACACACCGGAAGAGAGTGACCTCTGAACTGGATGACAGTTATTTCCGCTCGATGACGATCACACAGGCCATTCCAAAGAAAGCGGAAGTGACACATCCCGGTCGCTAGATATCGGAAGACGTTGCGGAGGCGTGTCCATATCACCGCGTGGGAGTTTGAAGGTAATATAAGGCCGACGAATTGAACAGAGGACAGTTGAATTCCGGTCAGTTGGGTTCTACGAGCCAGTGGAGACAGGCGAGTAGAGTTGAGGAGGGGGACGAGTTGTAGTAAGGAGAGCCAGTGCTCCGGTTGAGCAACCATGGAGAACGAGAAAGACACAACGCTGACGGCCATAACTTCGGGGTCAAAATATTTCAGTTATGTTCGGTCTCCAGCCCCCTCTCACACGCAAACTTTGAGTAACCCTTTTCGAAACCTTACAAATAAATTGAGAGGTAAAATATTTTATAAAGAAGTCTTCCTGCGTCTTTCTGTGTGCGTCGTTTATTCCTGCGACTTTATCATTGTGCGTCTGTTTAATTATTTATGGTGTCGTTGTGATACTGCATGAACATGTATATGTGTATATAAGCATATTTATTATGTGAGCATATAACACTTGCTTAACACTCAGCATTATAAGGTACGGATGAAGGGTAAAGTGGAGCAATCGAGGAAAAGCCTTCCCCTAATCCTTAGTGTAGTAGCTATCGAAAAGGGAGACTTGGATTCACCCTCGACTACGGTCACCAACTTTACTTACTTTATAGAGATTTCAGTGAGATTTCATGTGATTTTGCGTAAATGTGATGAAATTCGTGAATACAAACACACACACACACACACACACACATATATATATATATATATATATATATATATATGTGTGTGTGTGTGTGTGTGTGTGTGTGTGTGTGTGTGTGTGTTTATTACTACTTTTAGTGGTATCTAATCTAGAGAGGTAATATGAGTCACTATTTCTTCATGAATAGTAAAATCGGATAAAAATTCACGTGAGCTAAAATAAATAATCAGGAAGACGACTGTTTTTTTTTATATCAGCTTTGTCTTTTGAAATTAAATTCACGTAATTTAATCAACACTACGCCAAGGTTGTATTTCGTTAACCCCAACTCTCGAGCTGTGAAATCTAATTACACACACACACACACACACACACACACACACACACACACACACACACACACATATATATATATATATATATATATATATATATATAATACATATACAATCATGCATTCTTTTTAACATTCAAATGCACATTCATACACATAAAACACTCGGGTATATATATATATATATATATATATATATATATATATATAATGCAAAAGTGTGTGTGCGCGTGTGTGCACGTGTGTGCGCGTGTGGGTGTGTGTGGTTGTGCGTGCGTGTGTGTGTGTGTGTGTGGTTGTGTGCGAGTAGAATTTGGTGATAAATAATCTAGAAGACAGGATTTGCCATAAAATACAACGAAACAACTGACCAAACGTAAGAATGAACTCATAACCTTAGATATATCGAGAGAAAGAGAAAAAATGAAATTCTTTATATATATATATATATATATATATATATATATATATATATATATATATGCGTGTGTGTGTGTTTATGTGTTTGTGTTTAACTTATTGATCAGACAATGCTAACGTAATTCCACCATAACCACTACAAAATCTAAAGAGTGTCCTGGGTTTCTTACTCAAGTTCTGATGCTGAGACTCCAGTCCATGAGCTTTGAGGAATCTGAAGTAACCCTTCATTGCAATTATTCTCAGTTTCACTCTGAACCTAATTAGCAACTAAATTTTCCAACCGTAGTCGAGGGAGACTCGAAGACTCGATTTTCAATTTTTATTCTACCGATGTAGAAAGAAGGGCACTACTTCTTCCCTTGATTGCTCCCCTTTACCCTTGATCCATAACTTTAGTGTTTAGAAAGGAAGCGTCAAGTACCGTTTTTTTTTTGTTTTTTTTTTACTTTTGTATGACTCAAACTGGAAGTGAACCACGGTCTCCTTTGGCGTTCACTCTAACCGCCAAGACAATGTCCCTGATTAGTACTCTACCGGTTATTGCGTAATATATCTGTCAAATAGAACAGTTCCTTCATTTACAAATGGTTATTAACGGTTATTAATGGTTATTAAACCCTGCCGTGTGCAAGTTTTTTTTAAAATTAGACCGGAATACTTAATTGATAGAATTACTAATAATTAAGAGCAATATTTTAAATTATTAAAATATGTCCAAACAACAAACTTCTTACAGCGAGTTGTAAAAAAGAATTAGCAACGAAATATTTTCTTACAAATCAGTTGGAAAAACGGGATTTCGCGTTAACTAACCCACTAATATTGATAAATCATTAAAAGAATAAACAAAAAACAACCAATAAATCATACGTGACAAGAGGGAAACAATATCTTTAATTAATATCTATATTTCATGACGTATTTTAAGATTACATACTTATGTTATAGGTTTTAAGTAATCTCCTTGAAAAATACATGTAATCAGCAGAAATATTTTGGTACTATACTTATCAGGCTGAATTATGAATGTTACCTGATATTTTGCATTGTTAAAAGTCCATATATATATATATATATATATATATATGTGTGTGTGCGTGTGTGTGTGTGTGTGCGTGTGCGTGTCTGTGTGTGTCTCTGTGTGTCTGTCTGCGTGTGGGGGGGGAGGGTGCGTGTGTGTATAACCAATGCAGGACATAATTTTCAAAATTTTTGTTTGCTGCCTGTGAGTCAAACATACTGCTACGCTTCAACAAGTTATACCCGAAAAGAAAGCAATGAATATGATTTGATATTAATTAAAACGCACATCTATATGGATGCACAACATGGACGCCAACAAAACGGATGGAGAATAAGCTTGACGGCAACTACACAAGAATGCTGCGGGCAATATTGAACACGTCATGGAGGCAGCACCCAACAAAACAGCAGCTGTACGACCACCAACCACCCATCAAGAAAACTATCAAAATTTGACGAACCAGACATTTGGGACACTGCTGGAAAAGTAGGGACGAGCTCATCAGTGATGTACTCCAGCGGATCCTTTCACGTGGACGAGCAAAGGCAGGACGACCAGCTCGAACCTACATGCAGCAGCTCTGTGCCGATATTGGATGTAGTTCTGAAGATGTGCCGCAAGCAATGGACGTTAGGGAGGTGTGGTGAGAGAGGATCGGGGAGATCCGTGCTGGCAGCGTGACAGGATGATGTTGATGATGATGATGAATTATATTACAGTGGTCTAATGCGAGACATATGGATCATGAAATGAGTTAGGTCATCTTTCACGATCGTTTTTTCTCATAGAAGAGAGATTTATCAAAATATTGATATCTATCATGTCATAAATGAGGAGAATCAATTTTTTCTACTACTATAGGGTGAATAAGAATCTTGAATGATCTTTTTGTCGCCAAGTCAAGAGCTTAGACTCTTAACTCATACGATAGAAATTGGTTACATGATATCTTTACTATCCTTCGTATGAGCAGACCACATTCCCTCTGCAGTATTACTCTTCCTCACAGTCCTACACATACAAGTACAATATCTGACTCACAGTAACGCACACACACACACACACACACACACACACACTCATATATATATATATATGTATATATATATATATATATATATATATATAATTATTACACAAGCCATAAAGTTACACATTCCTTTACAGCTTATCGTTTTGATAATGGGAGATGAAGGGAGAATGAATATTGAGTTAATGAACATTAGCGTTGTATTGACGAATAAGTGGAATGGAATTTAATCATTAAAATTGGTTTATTTAGTTTGGCACAAAGATAAATACGTGGGGGCACCCAGTGCTAATTAAAATCACTTTCAATGATCAGAGAGAAAAGTAACCCAACCATTACGGCATTTGCGAGATGCAGTGATTTAATTTGCTTACTTGTTGCACAAAGCCATGTGTATGAAACACTCACTGAGAATCGAACGCGTAACCGTTAATTGAATTTTCTAGATATCTACGTACGCACCACCGAGGAAACCGACGGTTTTATCAAATATTTGTATTTAAAATCGATCAGAGTAGTGTGTGTACTTTGTATTCATAAATTTTGTGAAAGCATGGATCCAATCCAATCTATATATCAGGTTGGAGATAAGTCATCCTATTACTGATACCATGTAACTTAATACATCCTGTCGCATCTTATAACGATAGAAGAGCACTACAATCGACCGATTTTCTTTAGGAATTTTGCATGAATAAGTTTTGACATAATGCAAATTGTCTATCGATCTATACTTCTCTTTCTCTCTCTCTCTCTCTCTCTCTATATATATATATATATATATATGTGTGTGTGTGTGTGTGTGTGTGAGAGAGAGATAGAGAGAGAGAAAAGCATACATTGAATGACAACAGGTCTTTGTGATAAGCTAAGTCATCACATTTTGTCTAATGATTGCATATTCTAGAAACTGGCAGTCACCATGTGCAGTAGTGTGTTCATCATTCCGATACAGGTGTACATATGCACTGTTACCTATATTTATTTAGAGAGAATACGATAGATAGATAGATAGATAGATAGATAGTGTGTTAGAGACATATATATATATATATATGTGTGTGTGTGTGTGTGTGTGCGTGTGCGTGTGTGTGTTATTTGGTCCAGTTAAACCGGAGTTGAAAGTAATTCCATCAGGACAAGAAAACTATTCAAAAGTGAACATTTAATTTTTCCTAGTAAAGACATTACAGAGCAATAATGTTTTTTCCTTAATGAAATATATATATATATATATATATATATATATATATATATATATATGCACAAATATGAACAATAATTCCAGTGTTTAATGTTAAAAAACATTTATTCACAGAAGCATTTATTTTCAGCTCTTTTGTCATTCAGGGTCAGGGATCTTAATTAAAACATTTGAAACTTCAACATACTCACGTTGATTTTCTCATCCTCCACTTCTAAAATATTTGAAGTGCTTAATATGCTGTTTTTTTACGTCTTCGAATTCTTTAACAGTAACAATATACCATAGGCAACTGCGATAAAGAAAAAGATACTTTTTGTCAGAAATCAGTCAGCCAATAACGTCACGAATACAGATCGGTTTTGTTCTAAGGCTTGATGTCCAAATGAATCCTATGGATCAAGCATTATACTAAGTCATCTAAAAACTATAATTGATGCAACTCTAGTAACCCAAGTAAATTTTGCATTAAACCCCGAATAAATTAATTGAATATAATTTTTCCAAACATGACAAATTTACCAGTATTTAATACTTTTTACACTAGAAAAGAATTGAGTAAATTTTCAATGTAATCTCTTCCTAATATTTTATGATACCAAGAATGGATTTCGTGGACAGTGTTTAGCTCAAGACTATTTGTTAGTTTGCATCGCAAATATCCATATTTTCTTTTCCAAGTGTTTTTCCTTTTGTTTAATAAATAATGCACTTTGTGAAAACTAGATTATGACATGTACAAGCTGGGAATATCTTGTAAAATGGCCCCAAAAGGTGCACTAAACATGTGGAAAACTGCCACATTTTGTGTCGTTTATCAAGCAGCATCCAGTAACTTGGAATTCGTATGTACATTTTAATAAAAACTCAAAGAAATTCAAAAATGCTTTTTTTAAGAAGACTGTCTAAATTTGCATCATCCTCATTAACAAATGTCGTTCATTTAAATGACATTTTTTTTAACTGGTCGTATGTGAATCAGATTCACGAGTAACCAGCTCACAGAATGATATATTCTGTTATATTTGTATTCTTTTTGTTACACGTGTAAACGAGTAAATACACCTTTGTTAAACCATTCAAGATCATATTCACGCACGGAGGTCTGCTGGGATAATTTTAAGAAGGCCTTATTTAGATGAATAATTATGAATTGATGAACAAATGAAATAATATACGAGAACATGACCGCTAATAATTTTTCATAATAATGATAATAATTATTCGATTTTTAAACACTTAAGGTCAAAGGAAACTCTCCAGGAGGAGGATTGATGCAATACATAATGTTATATCTCTTCGGCAAATTTTAATATTTTGAATAGATTATAGTTTTTTCTACATTCTGATGGTTTCTTTGTTTAATGGCATATCAACCTTTGTAGGTTATTTAATGCCAAATCAATTCTTCTAGAAGAACAGTATTGGTAGTATTTAACCCATAGGTGGGAGGATAAGGGGGTTCATACCTTTCCCAAGGGTATTTGTCCGAAAGTGAACGTAATAGCGCGAACGGAGTTCGAACTCGTAGTCCATCGCTTTCACCCTTACACCACGAAGACACTCCCTCTGCATTTTGAGTGATGAAAATTCAGCCGTCCTGCTCAATTTGATTAATTATACAGCGGTCTGCTGAATGTGATTAATTTGACACAGTGGTAAATTGCACAATTTTGTTAGCAGATTGGTTATTTGGTTTAATTGCATATAAACACATGATGGTTATTTAATGCCGAATCCTATTTATATATATATATATATATATATATATATATATATATATATATATATATATATACGAGAGAGAGAGAGAGAGAGAGAGAGAGAGAAAGAAAGAAATTTGCAAAGGAATACATTCCCTATAACTTTGTTTTAATCGAGACTAAGATAAATTCTTTCGAACAGTTCATAATATTCTACACACTTTATCATATCATATTTACCAACTCCTTAGCTCGGGCAGGATGTGACACATGGTCAATTTTCAGCCGAAGTTTAACGAGTTTGAATTCAGCGTATTCCTTCTCCTAAACAAGTTGCCTCACCAAGGCTGAAGAAGCTAGTCTGCCCTACTATTCACCCATAGGGGGAGGGAGAATAATTGGATTCACACCTTTCCAAAGGGTATTAGTGCCATGTGAAATGCAATTAGTCTCGGCCAGGATTTGAACTCGTGTCCATTTCCTACGACGGTAACCATTACACCACGGGCACCTCCAAAGTAACCATTACACCACACTTTATAATATTCATTTTTTTCCCACACAGTTAAACGTTTTCATGTAGTGCTATTTAACATTAAAATTTCTTTTTATCAAGTATTCTTATCTAATTCTAACAATTTGCACACAGCTGTATGGTATCAACTAATTAATAATAATCCTTAATTAATGACTGAACATATCTATTTTACCAATAAATGGGACCCTATTAGGTACAACCACTCCAGATCAAAATGGACAGATAATAATGGTAATGGAGCGATACATTTTTTATTTACTAAACTTCAACGCTGGAGTCTAACCATTAGATGTAGTTTTAATATTATATCAAAGTCACGACATGATAGCAAGTAAATCTTTTCAACATGATTAATTTGTTTGCCCATTGTTAAATCGTTTAAGTGTTGGTATCTCAGCGTAATTTACCCACAGCCACCACTTTCAAACAGCTTTAAGATAAAAAAAAAAAATGACGGAATACTCGTTTACTACAAGAAGAATTTGAAGATATATTTTAGGACAGTTATATAAGATCTAGGGCTTAACTTTACCTGCCGACTGCTTGGATTTTACTTTTAAAACCGTCCCTCTAGCCTAATAAGAACCAAAATGGAATACTGCAGGTGTCTTGTCTACATAGCAAATCAAGATCCCATCCTCTAGTATTACAGGTCAACATTCATGACCAACCGGTGGCCTCACTGTTATAGTCTTACCCTTCTGCTGGGGTGAAGTCGGCCTATTTTGCAGCCCCAGCCCACGGAGTGGGCTTATATTAGTCTCTTAAAGCTGCTAGAGTAACAACAGGCCCAGTTAGAACTGGGGTCATTATGAATGACATTGCTTTGCTAGACGTAGCATTACGACAGAGTTTTTATAAGGTACGTTCAAATGAGTAAATTTACCCACTGTGAACACCTATGATATATTCACCCCGCCAAAAATGTATTCACTCCTAGCGATCAATATTGACTACGCTGATAATTCCTGCATCATACAGTGATGATTTCTGATTATTATAGAAAAAAAAGCTACGTGTGTTTCTACGGACTTATTAATCTGCGCCCTTCGAATCAAAATTCACGTATGCTCTTTCCTGAACATTGGATTGTTAGTGTGGGATTTCGATTTTGTGTAAGTTTGCGTAAGTGTGACTATGGGTAGGTGTGTTTTAGAGATAGTGTATTATTTGTACGTATTTTCTGTGTGTTGGTACGTGTGTATGAAAAATAGCGTATTATCACTTTGTATTCTGTGCTGCTGCGTGTATGTATGTGCGTGACTATGTGAATTAGGCGTATGCGTCGACAGCATTTCTTGGTGTAACATGTCTAATACGAACATTCTAAAGTATTTCCTTATATCACGAATTGGATTAGCTTTCGCCTATGTATTACTATTGTCGTTATATACACATATATCAATCATTATACGTATCGAAGTAAGAAATTCACACACACACATACACACACACACACATACACACACACACATATATATGTATATGCATGTGTGTGTGTATGTATATAAGAGTGTGTGTAGATGTGTGTGTGTGAATAAATGTGTATGTATGTGCGTGTGCGCGTCTATGGGATTTACATATACGTACTATCATTTTCATGGTGCATCTACATATATTTATGTATTATTTAAACATTTCTGAAACACTTCGTTTACGTTTTAACTCTGTTCTCTCCGTTTTTCTTTATTGTAACTGAATTCTTTAGTCTCAACTAAAAATCTTACACATCTTTCGGAGTGTTGTGTTTTGTTTGTTTTGACTGATTCCATATAAGAAATAAATCAGAAATAAACGTTGATAAAGCAAAACAAAATAATAAAAAAAATCAAAGAAAAATGGCGAAAGATGAGAAGAGAAATCTAAGATTGAAAGAAGTGACTGAGCGCAAAGTTAAAAAGGAAAGAAAAATCTGACAAATATAGAAAGCCACAAAAACAATCAAAATATGAAACGTTTGCGATAAATTGGTTCGTATAAAAATCACATATAACAAGAACTTTGCTGTAATTATGGATTGGATGAGATAAAAGAAGGCGCTGAATTAATAGAGAGAGAAAGAGAAACACTGATGATTTTCGACATAGAGGAGAAAAGTAAATCAATTGAAGCAAAAAGAAAGTTAGGGGAGCCTGTACTCAAACCAGATCATGTGAAAGCGTCTGGCAAAATAAAGGATACTGTAAAGGAAAAGAGAACAACAGAATAGAAGAAGAAGAAGAAGAAGAAGAAGAAGAAGAAGAAGAAGAAGAAGAAGAAGAAGAAGAAGAAGAAGAAGAAGAAGAAGAAGAAGAAGAAGAAGGGAGGAGAGATAACGAAATAGTTAAAAAGAAAGACTGATAAAAAATAGGTTGAAAATTATAATATAGTTGACTATTTAAAAGATAAGAAGGCAAGAAAGTAAATATTATTATCATTATTATTAGTAGTAGTAGTAATAGTATTAGTATTAGTATTAGTAGTAGTAGTAGTAGTAGTAGTAGTAGTAGAAGTAGTAGTAGTAATTGTTGTTGTTGTTGCTGTTGTTGTTAAGGAGCGAGGGAGATGGAAACAGTAGTTGATGATTGTTTGAATCTTCTGCCGTTTATTATCAAAATGAATTGCTTCAATGGAATTATTAGTAGAACAAAATATTCAAAGATGAAGAAGAAGAAGAAGAAGAAGAAGAAGAAGAAGAAGAAGAAGAAGAAGAAGAAGAAGAAGAAGAAGTTTGCAGATGTAATTAACAAAGCCAGACGAAAACAAGTGTTTTTGAAGTACAGAAATTATATAGGTTATGAGAAAGAAATTATATAGGTTATGAGAAAGAAAAAAAAAACAAAGAATTGAAAAAAGAAGAGAAGGAAGAGAAAATACGAAGGAAGAAGACAAAAGAAGGCAGAGAAGAAGTAGGAGGATAAGAAACGAAGTGGGAGAAGGAGAAGGATGGGATCGCAAAAATAATTTTGAGAAAAACGGTTTCGAAGAAGAAAACCTATAGATATTTTAAGAAAGAAGAAGAAGAAGAAGAAGAAGAAGAAGAAGAAGAAGAAGAAGAAGAAGAAGAAGACCTATACAGATTTTAAGAATGAATAAATATAAACTAATATATTAGTCGTACAAGAAGAAGAAGAAGAAGAAGAAAAAGAAGGTGGAGGAGGAAGAGAACAAAACAAAGAAGGAGAAGAAGAAAAAGAAGAAGAAGAAGAAGACCTATAGAGATTTTAAGAAAGAAAATATATAAACTAATATATTAGTAGTACAAGAAGAAGAGGAAGAAGAAGAAGAACTATAGAGATTGTAACAAATAATAATAATAATAATAATAATAATAATAATAATAATAATAATAATAATGAAGAAGAAGAACAAAACAAAGAAGAAGAAGAAGAAGAAGAAGAAGAAGAAGAAGAAGAAGAAGAAGAAGAAGAAGAAGAAGAAGAAGAAGAAGAAGAATGAAAAAACAACGAGTGGTGATGTAAGCAGCAAAGAGACGACTTGAAGAACAAAAGAAAAGCGAATAAGAGAAAGTTGGATTGAATAGAAATGGTGATAAAAAACTAAAAAAAAAAACTAAGAGGAAAGACAGAGATGAAGAAGCTGGATTAGACGATGTCGAGAAGTGAGAAAGAAGAATAGAAAAAAAAAAAGAATAAGAAGAATAAGAAGGAGCATAAATAGAAAATATTAAAATACTTATCACACATCGGAGCGGAATGTTTAAATATAAGTAGAATCTCCGTAATCTGATATTACTAAACGCAAACTGGGCTCGCTTTCATGTAATCACATTTGAAAAGCAATCGATATCGATTAGAGACGACGTATACCTACTGACGTACAAGTTTTGATCAGATTACTGGCTGTATGATGGCAGTATAAAATAAAATTAAAAAAAAAGGAAATCCTTGGATAAAAGTTAAACTCCTTTGACATGACTTTGAACTAATTAAATAGCTGTATTAAATCAATTGTATGTTGAGTTTGTTCGTTGGCGCTAGCTCTCTGGTGTTGAAATTTAATTACTAGGCATTGGGACTTGAGTTGAATATCCTAGTGGCTAGCCACGAAATGTTCTATTGATAGATCAGAAATTAAAGATTCAAAACAGTTACGTTGCAATGGTTCGCTTGCGTTCCTTTAGCTTCGTAAGTAGTGGTCTCTTATATTAAATATTATCGTGAGAGATTGATTGGTTTGGTTTGTTGGGTTTTATGGCGTATCAACCTTTGTTGGTTATTTAACGCCAAATCCATTTTTATGTAAATAATCTGTTCTATTTAAAACAATTCAGTTTAGCATAAGAACACATTTTAATTGTCAAAAACATTTATTTCAAACTATTCAAGCAGTTATATATAACAATTCAGTTTAGTGTAAAACTAGTTGTGATGTCGAAAAAACAGTTCTATTTCAAATAATTCAGTTAAGCATAAGCACGCAGTTTAAATGTAAGTACGGTTTAATTGTCAAAAGCATTTCTATTTCAAGCTATTCAGTTTACTCAAACAATTCAGTTTAGCATAAAAATGCTGTTAGTTCTATTTAATCCATAGACAGGGCTTTATCAGGTGCTACCAAATCCGACCAGAGTGGATCTGGGAGCGATGGCAATGAAGGGTTACTCCACATTCCCTAAAGTTCCAGCACTGCTGGAACCTAACGATCAGATTGTTTAGTGTCGTATCCAGGACACTCATTGGGGGGTGGTCTTACCCCTCTGCAGAGAAGCAGTCGGTGTATTCTACAGCCCCAGCCGACTAGGCAGGTGACAGGTTGAAAGACGTTGGATTAAACAGAGGTTCTTCCCCCAAAACATATAGATATATGACGATACATCAAACTTATTTTGTGTGCAGATATCAGATGCCATCAAAAGGACTTACCAAGATCGATAACTGATAGATACAAAGGGGAGAAAGGTTCCAAGGACTTTGCACTCTCAGCACACATTGATGATGAGTGTGAGAAGGATTATGAGGCTTTATAAACATTCTTTTTCAAAACCACTTATAGATTTCTGAACCTGATATTTTGCTCTAAATATGGCATATTTTGATAATTCTTGTTTATCAAATGTCTTCCGTCTGTTGATGTTCCTACCTAATACTTTAAAAATGGTACTTGATACCGCCTTGCTTAATACTCAGCAATAAAAGTTACGTATTAATAGTAAAGTAGACCACTTAAGAGAAAGGAGTAGCGTCCTGCCCTACACCTCAGTGTAGTAGCTATTGAAGAGGGAGCCTTCTGGTCACCCTCGACTACGGTAGCCAACTTTACTTTACTTACTTATATATAAAGGTCAAAACTGAATAAATATATGTTTTATGGTTCTTTTTTTTTGGTTTGTTTGTTTTTTACCTTTTTCTACATACATTGTCGGATTAAATTCACTTCTTCTTCTTCTTCTTCTTCTTCTTCTTCTTCTTCTTCTTCTTCTTCTTCTTCTTCTCTCTCTCTCTCTTTCTCTCTCTCTGAATATATATATATATATATATATATATATATATATATATATATATATATATATATATATATACGTTGCGTTCAAAAGTAATAATCTCGACAACTGATGATCATTTAAAGGACATGTCACTTGTCTTAACATCTCAACAATTAATGTGTAAAAGACACGGATATTGTCTCATTTTCTATAATTTTCTGAAGTGTACAAGAAGAATCATTCCTTTCGAGAAGCAGTTTTAGATAATATCTTAAATAACGCTTTAAATACATATCTTTTTGAGAGAAAAAACAAGGTGTCAGTTGTATATTTTTCTCTTCTACTTATTGCAGCAATACACAGAAATGACTTCCATATATCTTTCTTATTAATAAAAACTTTACAAAATCGAACATTTTTATCGTATATTAATATAGCAAGATTTTTTCCCCGAAGTATGTCAATAAGATCAATAAAAGTTGCTGAAATTAATTTTGAGAAAACGTATAACGACTTAGATCGTGTAATGTTTAATTTCAGGAATGAAATATTAAAACACCTTATAATATTTTCAACACAAAAGCATTTATTTTCCCTTCGAATATAAATCTTTTTGTCGTGTTGATACTATTCTTACACGGTTACCTCCTAATTCATATTCACATTTTAGATTAAAATTGCTTTTTCAAGGATAAAATTTTGCTCTTTAACATTCGCAGGGAAAATGTAAATCATCTTAACAAAAGTCTGCAGATAAAAGATAAAATAAAATGTAGCTTATCTCCTATGACCTGGTGTGGCATTGTGGTTACTTCGTAAGAATTTCTCTTCATTGAATGTCTAAGTAAAGCCGCTTTGAAGTCTTAATAATTACAATATATATATATATATATATATATATATATATATATATATATATATATATATATATATATATATATATATATTGTCACGCTTCTGACTCTGCGTCGACATCCCTCTCTATCATCCGTCATTTTGGACGGGCTTCCATATATTATGTCGCCGTACAGAGCTGTTGTTGACAAGTTCACTGGCACGTCTGTGTGAAGGGATCCATTGGAGAATGCTACTTATAGAACTTATAGATTTGTCTTTTCTTTTCCAGCAATATACAGCATGTCTTGTTCGTTTTATTTGGATGGTTTTAGAAATAGGAAGTAGATGGTCGTACAGCTGCTTTTTCTTGGGATGTTGCTTCCAGAATATATATATATATATATATATATATATATATATATATATATATATATATAAAGGTCCCCTTCGAAGAAATATCCTCCGGCTACAATGCACTTATTGTACCGTTCCACCAACTTCAGGAAGTCCCATGAAATCCTCTTGTTTGAGCGTGTCAATGACTTTCCTCACATCTCCTTACTTGTCTCATAACGACAGTCTCTGAGCTTAGGGAATAACCAAATGTAACAGGGAGCAATGTCTGGACTCTAGGAGAGAGAGGAAATGTCTTGATGCCCATCTTGGTCAAATAGTCTGTGACAAGGATGGAGTTGTGGAATGTTGCATTGTTCTGGTGGAAATGCCACTGACCCGATTTCAAGAGTTCTACCCAGTTCTGACGGAATCTAATCCTGAACTCCCTTAAAACTTCAACATAGTAACCCTAACCCTAACCCTTCAGCCAATCAACTCTGGTGTATTGACTTCCTTACTCCTCCCACACCTCTCATCATCACTCGAAGACTCCTTGCCTTCGTTGATTCTCTTATGCCACTGAAAAACTGATGCTCGATTCATGCAAGATGGTCGAAAAGCAGTCTGAAGAATTCCATACGTTTTTGTTGCATTTTTCCAAGTTTAAAACAGAATTTTATTGCATATCGTTCTTCTAAAGTGTCAGATTGCATTTTAGAAATTCACCAGCTGTGACAATCAGGCTTTAATAGGGTGTATTCCAATTGCTGCTGTAGCTGTTCATTTGAACCGGAAATCATACAAATTAGTCAGTGATCTCATAAGATGTATAGCAATAACATAACGAATTTTCGAGAGTGTACACCAATTTTAAATGCCCATTCGAAAATAGTCTGGAAACTTATTGTATGCACCTCGTATTTATCGTATATATATATATATATATATATATATATATATATATATATATATATATATATATATATATATATATATATATGGGGGGGCATATATGAAGTTTTTTTCTATAGCTATTAATAAAGGGTGCTTACAATCGGAGGTAGAGTATATATTCGAAACTTAGTACAGCGGAGACAGACTTAACTGGGATTGGTGACAGTCTGTTTCTCGTTGATCTGATCAACAGAACAATACGTTCCCATGTTTTGGTTTTAAGGGAGTTCAGGAAAAGATTCCGTCAGAAGAGGCCAGCACTCTTCAAATCGGGTCAGTGGCATCGTTATACAAACATGATCACACAAAAATATCTAGAAGGATCAAAAAAAAAAAATGAAACTATCTCCCAACCTTTTTAATGCCCCTCCCCCTTTTCCCCTCTCTTTTAGTAAATATTATATCACTTTACTTTGCTTTCTTTCTTTTAATATTTCACATACCTTTTTTCTTAAAACTACCTTTTTTCGGATTTTTAACTTTTTTATTTATAAAATATCAATTTCCCCTCTTACTTTCTTCTTTCTATTTCTTTTTCTTTTCTTTTTCTATATCTTCCTCCTTTTGATTCGAACTATTTCTCGATGAATGAATGGAACACAACTTCCAAACAATATTCCAATACACTCACATGATATAATTGAAAATATAAACTCTGACTTACTGATTAAAGGACAATCTCTATCCAGATATATAGTTTTTTTTTTCCCTGTGTTTCTGTATTTGTTAAACAACCATCGTTCATTCACTCACAGTCCTGATGATGGTTCATTAGAACTGAAACGCTTTAGTGCCCACTTTCTTTCTCAATAAATCTCTCTTTCATCTTGGATTACCTCATTATCAAGTTTTTATCTCTCAATATATATATATGAGGTATCATACAATAACTGATGTTTGTACAAAAGCATTGCTTCCAATAAAGCCTTCATCAGATGATGACTCTGGGTTCAGGCATGGTTTTGGGGCCGAAGCATCATTACCACTAGCCCAGAACGCCCCTGCAGTATCTCATGATACCACCAGACTTTGTCAGATTGTTGTCACTATATGGGATTGCCATATTCACACTGATGCAGTTTGAGCTTTATTTTGGATCTTTTCCATTTATTTCCTCTTGTCTGATGGAGGAAGTCCAAGATTAGTCAAGAAAAAGGAGGTTGAATTGGCATAAAACCTCTGCATCCTCTAGGAAATACATTTATTATCCAGCCATTTCTGACACATTGTTCTCGCAGATCCTCATATTTTTCCAGCTTACGCTGATGTGCCCGGTCGAAATTTTCTTTAAAAGGGACACTTAACTCAAAAACGATTTTTTTTTACCTTAACGGACCAAATAAAAATATCTGGACGCTTTTTCGTTGACGCTATTTCAGGTGAAAATATTAAGTCATGTTTTAAGTCAGTTGCGACGTGCCAGTCCGTGCTACCCTCAAGCAATGATGGTTTACGAATATTTTTACGCGCAAGTTTACGAATATTTCCTTCTTTAACGAACTGAATTACTATATTGTTGATAATATTTAGAACTTTATTGGCAGCCCCACAACATATTTTCGAAGCCTTAGCAAAAATCACCAGAACCTCGTTATGTCTCCAAGTATAGCTTTTTAGAGCGTACTCACATCCAGTGAGAATATGTTTGAGGCTGACAGTTTTCATACATGCACTGCATTGGTCGGATGTAGTCAACCCCCAAGCATGAAGGTTGACTGGTATTGGTAAGACGTCGTAGACTGCTTTTATGAAGAAACTTAAGTTCTTTGGTTCCACATGCTTGAGGTTGCTCCATGTGACAGCTCTGTCTTTTGCACTCTGACGCTTGGTCTATGTGCCCTGTTTCCTTTGTCCTACATAAGTAGCAAAACGCCACCCGACACCATTTTTCTTCTGTTTAACGTAGATTATTTGGACCACCAACGCTGTGGATGTAGGCCTAGACATGATTTTCCATTTGCCACAGTGCCAATTATATCTTTCATGCTGAGGGCCGATTCTGCATTCTCAGTAGTTATTTTTGCCTTCCATTTCCGACCGGTGATCACAGAAGGTTGGGCGTTCTTCATCTGTGGGTTGTGAAAGTCAAGCAGCATTTGGAAAAGTCGCGCTTTCCATAATTCATATTCCTCAACAAGTGACAACGTTGGAAGTTTTAGTTTTGTTGATGAACTATGTAGTACCACGTTTGTCCAGGACTTGAACTCGTGCCGCCGTGTCCATTTCCTACGACGATAACCATTACACCACGGGCACCTCACTAAACCATATGGTAATTGTTTTCTTAGGTCTTGTCAACGATTAGGATCAGTAAGTAGTAGGGAGTAGCAGCGACCGAAACTCCTAACACCTTTTTCGCGGATGGTAGGGATTCCGTTTTCATCGACAGAAAACTTCATTTCTTTGCAGTTTCATTTCAGTAACAATAAACTTGGCCACTTCGAAGGATTTATTTTCATAGCAGCCCATGTGAAGAGCTCGTGGAGACGTGTAACCAGTTGTTCCATGTGTGATCTGGATTCAGCAATTAGAGGTACATCATCCATAAAAAGCCTTCATAGATGGACCAGTTATTTGATAGGTATTGACATCGGCACTACGTAATGTCATCTCCATTAAGAGTAAGAAAAGTTGTGGAAAGATAACACAACCAATCATGATGGCAACTTTTGCCAGGTAGTTGAATATTTTTTATTAGAAAACCTCGAATAAGTACGTTAAAAGTATTCTGATATGAGGTTATTAATGTCCTCTGGAATCCAAAAGAACTCCATTGCTTTCTCAAGTTGTTGGCGTCTTACTGAGATATATATATATATATATATATATATATATATATATATGGGGGGGTGTTAACCTGAGTCATATTAATGTATCATACTATGTCAATACATTCAATGAGGCATCTAATATTTTCAACATAACTTAGTTTTCATCAACCTGCATTTTCTATTTTATTATCTTTGAGTTTTTTCCTCTAGGGTCGATCATCATCAAATATAAATTAGAGAAATTACTATTTTAAGGGTATGAAATAGTGCGATTTATAAATAATTTAACCGTAGCTTTAAAGACCAAAATTAATCATTTTTTCGGAATTTTATGATAAAACAAAATACGACAAGTCACTTTTTTTTAAATACCATATTCATTTTTGAAAGAGAGAAGGATTCATATCTTCTTGTACAAGACGAGAGCTAAGATTGGGACACTATAACCAGGCTCAGTTCTATGTAAAAACATGCTTGTGTGTTTGTGCGGGTGTGTGTGGGGGTGACTTGAGTTGTGCATGCGTGCACGGACGTGTCTGAAAGTCTGTGTGTCTTAATTAAGTATGTTCACCTCATCATATAAACAGGTCAACCAAAGTCCTTCGAAAAAGACAAAATCTCCAACAGTGCTAATGCAGAGTCATAGGGGTCGAACAAAAGACAGCTCAAATGAGGAAGCCTGCCACCGGAAGTGAGAGGAGACCGACGCAGGAAGAGAGACGCAGAAGCAATCAGAAGAACTAGGCCGGTCAGCGACGACACATGAAGAAATGAGTCGGCTACTTGAGAAAGTGATACAGAAATGAACCAAGAAAAATACGAAAGAACTGGATGATGGTAACCAGATATAGACAAGCATGTAGAGAAGCAGAGAATTTTTTTTTACTAAAAAGGAGTTAGTTTTTTTTAAAAATGTCACATTTGCTTCTCCTCCCACAAAACATTTATTCAACCCTCTTTATTGTCACATTATTCTTTCCCTTTATGGCCACGATTGTACTATCACAAGACACGCAGTCTCTCTCTCTCTCTCTCTCTCTCTCTCTCTCTCTCTCTCTCTCTCTCTCTCACACACGCACACACACACACACACACACACATATATATATATATATATATATATATATATATATATATATATATACCTCCTTGCTTAAAAATCAGCATTATAACGTATGGATCAGGAGTAATATGGACAAAAGGGAACCTTCGAACTGCCCTCGACTGGTCGCCAAATTTACTTATTTATATATATATATATATATATATATATATATATATATATATATATATATATATATATGTAAGTAAATTTTTCGACCAGTCGAGGGCAGTTCGAAGGTTTCCTTTTGTGCATATATATATAAAATTTACTTATATATAAATAAAATTTATATATATAAAATTTACTTATATATATATATATATATATATATATATATAAGTAAATTTTGCGACCAGTCAAGGGCAGTTCGAAGGTTCCCTTTTGTGCATATATATATATATATATATATATATATAAGTAAATTTGGCGACCAGTCGAGGGCAGTTCGAAGGTTCCCTTTTGTCCATATTACTCTTGATCCATACGCTATAATGCTGATTTTTAAGCAAGGAGGTTTATATATATATATATATATATATATATATATATATATATATATATATAAATTTTTAAGCAAATATATACATATATATATATATATATATATATATATGCGTGTGTGTGTATGTGTATTGATTTCTCAATTCATTGCTAATTATTTATGGATTCTTAATAAGACGAAAATAATAAGAAATGAGATTTAGCAGAGAGATAAAAAGGCTGTAGAACGTATATGTGACAGTGATATCAGTTGTAGTTATTGGACTGGGAAAAGTTCTTAAAGACCGTAGAAATTACAAACCAGGATAAAGAAACGAATCGAAACCATCCAGGCAACATCATTGTTAAGATCAGGGAAAAACAAAAAAAAAAAAAACCTGGAAAGGCTGGGCAGACTTGTCGTCAATGAAAATCTTGTGAAAAACTACCAATTAACGCTAATGTGAAGATAAATTGTAAGGTGGGAAATAATAGTTAGACATAACTGGATTGAGAAGATGATCCGCTTGGAATCGTGCAAGAAATTCAAATATAGCAATACGATTAAGTTGCATAAGTACAAAACCTAATCTATCCTGGCGACGTTTCTGTGGGATTTTGAGATACAAACAGATTCCCTAATCTCGGCTAGACGACCTGACTTCGTGATAGCCAAAGCAATAAAAAAATAGTGAGAACATAGCAAATACTGGACTGAAATAAGTGTCAAGATCTTGTCAGAGAACTAATTTAAAAAGTATGAAACATGAACGTGACTAGTGATACCAATTGTAATTGGTGCGCTTGGAACAATTCTCAAAAGGTTTAGTAAAGATACAAGAAAACTAAGTAATCAGGGGGCAAGTAGTGACCATCTAGTCTACAGCATTACTAAGACCGGCCAGAAAACTGAAAAAAAAAATCCTGGAACATGAGGAGGTTTGCTGTCACTCAAACTCCAATGGAAAACCATCACGCTGGAATGCAGCAAATTAGCACTGAAGAAGAATAAGACAAGGCTCGATTGGGTTGACAAGGTGATCTACTTGGAAATGTGCAAGAAAGTTCAATTTGACCGCACTAACAAAGGGTATATATAAAACTCAGCACCTGTCATAGAATATGATACACCTAAACTTATATGAGACTTTGATATACATACGGATCACCCACTCTCGGCCAGATGACCAGGCCTTATAATAATTAACAGAAGAAAAGAGAATTTGCGAAATTGATGACTTTGCTGTCCCAGCTGACCACAGAATAAAACTTAAAGAGTATGAAAAGAAGGATAAGTACCTCGACCTTGCTAGAGAATTGAAGAAGCTGTGGAACATGAAAGTGACGATTGTACCAATTATGATTGGTGCTTTTGGCACAATAGGTAAAGGATTATAAAACGGCTTGGAGGACTTGGAAGTTGGCGGACGGGTAGAAACTATCCAAATGACAACATTACTGAGTACGGCCAGAATACTGAGAAGAATTTAGGAGACTTGAGGAAACATGCTATCATTCAAACTCCATTGAAAAACCATCAGCCAATACTGATGTGAGAAACTGTAAAGTATTAAATAATAATATTATTGAAGAAGAAGAAGAATTAAATGGCAAAGGAAAATGTACCTGGTTCATAATGAAAAGTGGGGAAATACATATAACGGTAGAAAAACAACTGCCAAATCAAGAAAGAATCAAGAAACTTGAAGAGAAGAAAAATTACACATACTTGGGAAGACTAAAGCCGACAACATCAAGCAGAGATGAAAGAAAGTATAAGCAAAATATACCTTAAACGAATGAAATAGATTCTCGAAAACAAACGCTTCAGTAGAAATCTCATCAAGTGAATAATGACTATGATGGTCCCCCTTGTAAGCTACTCGAGACCATTCATAAAATGGACGATTGATGAACACACACCAATGGACCAGATAACAAGAAAGTTCCACCAGACATTATATTCGAGAGATGGTATAGACAGAATATGTGTCAAAATAAGGAGACTGACGACTCTTCAAAATTGTAGATTGCATGGATGAATCAATCGGAGGATACGAGGCTGCATTAAAAAGCCCACCCCCAAAGTTTAATTACATCGGACAAAACTGTAGTGACAACATGAGAAGAGGGCATTAACTATAAATAGTAAATAGAAATTGGAAAAAAAAAAAACGTTGGATATTTCAAGCGATGAACTTGCGAAATCTGTCACGAGAAAACCTAGCCATAGGAACGGAAGAGAAAGCCTATGAGGACATTGAATTTCTTCAAATAGTAGCAGAAAACAACGACGTAAGGGTCAATTATGATTAAACAAAAATTGATGAAACTCCAAAAAAATAGCACGTGCAGGTGACCTAAGAGTAGAGACGAAACAATTTATCACATAATAAGCGAGTGTCGCAAACTAACACAAAAAATTATTAGACGAGAACAGACTGATGGGGACGGAAGATAATTCACTTGTATAAGAAATTGAAAGTTTGTTGTCCAGGCAAAAAAAAAGGATATATGCATAACCCAGAATCCGTCCTTAAGATTCAAACACCTAAAATTCTCTGCGGTTTTGAAATAAAACTGGATAATTTAATCTAGGCCAGACGAACTGATTATATACTGAGAAAAGTCCTGGAGACTTGAGGAAATTTGCAGTCACTCAAAATCCAGTGACAAATTATCAGCTAACGCTCATATTAAAAACTCTAATGAAGTAATAATAATAAAGAAAAAGATAGAGCAGGTAATCACAACCAAATTCAACAAACTAGCACCTATGAGGACATAATCTGGCACGGCATAGTCGGAAATGTGATCCACAGAGAATTGTGAATAATAATAATATAATAATAATATAATGATAATAATATAATAATAACATCATCATGATCATCATCATCATCATCATGTCGTGCCACTAGCACGGATATCCCTGACCCTCTCCCGCCACTTCTCCCTATCTTTTATCGCCCTAGGCAGGTCCTCAGGACAACATCTCGTATCTTCACATAGTTGCTGAATGTATGTTCGTGCTGGTCGTCCTGCTTTTGCAAGGTCATGTGTCGGGGTCCATAAGAGTACATCACTTATGAGCTCGTCCCTGCTTCTCCAGCAGTGTCCTGCATGTCTGGTTCGTCTAACTTGAATAGTTTTCGTGATAGGAGGCAGGTGGCCGTACAGTTGGTGTCTTGTGGGGTGTTGCCGCCCGGACTTGTTCAAGATTGCTAGCAGCATTCTTGTGAAATTGCCGTCTAGCTTCTTCTCCAGCCGTTTTGTTAGAGTCCATGTAGTGCATCCATATAGCAGTATCGATGTGACTGCTGCCTGGAAGAAACTGCGTTTAATTTTATCGGTTAGGTCTGATTTCCATATAATCGATAGCCTATTGATAGCACTCCATGCTTTCGTTAACCTCGTGTCGATGTCCTTTTCGGCTGATGCGACGCAGCTTCCTAGGTGAGTGAATTTGTCTACTAGTTTAAGAGGGGAATAATAACATAATAATAAATATTTGTCGATATTGATAGATCGTATATGTACAAACTCGTAGAATTCTTTATGGCTCTCAGATACAAATGAATCATCCGATACAAGCCAGAATAATAAATCTGGGGTCAATTAGAATTCAAAAAAGCACATTCCATATTTTAAATGTAAAGAAAATGAAAGAAATTACAACGATTGACATTGTGTTGATATGGCGAGTGATCTGAAAAAGCGGAAACATATGAAGGAGACGGTGATATCACTTAAGATTGGTTAGCTTGGAACGGTTTTCAAAGGTCTGGAAAGTGTCTCTCTACGTGGACTTTTTTCTGGTTAAATCTCGAGTTCGTCAATATGAAGATATGAGTGCGGAAAATACTTATTTTTTTTGTTCAATATTCACTTGGACATAAATTCACATTTAACGTGAATTATTTCCTTCAATTTGAGTCAGTACTGTATCAATTGTCCGATGTGCTATTTAAGCAGGTTATCTGAGCGTGATGTATATCTTAGGGTGGTAATAAAGCCGGCTATCATTTATTTGTAAAGATTTTGATTCATATCGACACTCTAACTTTTGTTCTCATGCAGGAATAAGCAGGAATTAAAAAGACGTTTTATGCGTATGAATTGATAAATCGCTTATTTAATAAACAGGATCAATGTTCACTACAAATCTAAAAAGGTTAAGTTTTGAAAAATAATAATAACCATGGGAATCCCGTGGTTTCAATACTAATTATCATGCTATAGTTTTCATCATCAGCAGCAGCATGCCGTGCTGCTAGCGTGGATCTCCCTGATCCTCTCGCCACCCATGCTTATTGCCCATCGCTCTCGGTGGGTACTCCAGGCTCCATCCTGTATTGGCTCAGATTTGTTGTATATAGGATCTAGTTGGTCGTTCTACTTTTGCTCGTTCATTTGAAAGGGTCGACTGGAGTAAGAGTTCGTCCTTACTTCTCCTGCAGTGCCCCACACGTCTGGTTCGTCTAACCCGGATAGTGTTCGTGATAGGTGGTAGGTGGCAGTACAGCTGCTGTTTTATTTGGGTGTTACCTCCAGGGCTTGTTCAATATAGCTCGCAGACATCTTGTGTATTGGCCGTCAAGCTTTTTCATTTTGCGTTCAATTAGGGTCCATGTGGGCATTTATAAATCATTATCGATATGACTGCTGCTTGGAAAAAACTGCGTTTTATTTTATCGGTTAAGTCTGACTTCCATATGACCGATAGGCTATCGATACCTGTCCATCAATTTCCTAGTCGCTTGTCGATGTCATTATTGCTTGATGAGATGATGTTTCTGAAGTAGGTGCACATGTCCACTAGTTTCAGAGGAGAATCCTTTAGTGTGGAGATGCCGCCTCTTTGATTAAAGCACATATATTCTGTCTTGTGTGCGTTGACATGGAGACCCCTGCCACTTCCGGCTCTTTCCAGATTATATAGCAGGAATTCGAGATGGGCAGGGATATTTGCTAGAAGTGCTATATCATCGGCGTTGTCTGCACTCGTAATTGTCTGTGTGGAGTATCTTCTGCTTCTTTCCTTTGACAGCTTGAAATCGTTTTCTTTCAATAAATCTATTGAAGATCTTAGCCGGTAGTCTGGTCAGATGATAAACAGGTATGGGGCTAATGTGTCTCCTTGTAGCACACCTGCTAAAATGTCGAAGTAGTCTGTGTATCCATCCGGTGAGCGGACTTTTGTGTTTTTATATAGCATTATTATGGTTGTGACGTTTTCTTCAAGGAAGTCGGAAAAGTGTTTCCAACATTTTTCGTCTGTGTAGGAATTCGACATATCGTTTTTTTTTTTTTATGTCGTTGATTGATTTCTCCGAAAGCCATTTTGGTTATTCCTAAGTATTTTCTCTATTATTGGTTCTCATCGGTTGTGTAGTAGAACATTGGAGATCTTGGATGCTATGGATCTAATGGTTATACCTCGGTTGTTCTTGGCAATTCCGAGGCCAGTCTTCTTGGGAGAGGGGAGATGCATGCCTTGGTCCATCTGTCTATTGAGTTCTGGTAATTTACGGCATTATAGTGTCGGAGCAGTACGTCGTCGTCTTCTATACTTCTTCGCGTATTTCCACAAACCCTGCTACTTTCCTATTTCTAATTTTTCTTAGTACTGAGTCAAGTTCTTCCTTTGTGAACTGTCCTACTTTGATATCTATTTGATGGATAATTAATTGTTTGTGATTGAGTCATGTGTAACTTTCGGGGGTTTTACGTGTAAGTTCTCGAAATGTTTTTCACATATTTTGCCTCGTTCAACTCAGAGGTAGTTATCCTGACTTTTTACTACATTGATGTATATTATATGTGCTTTAAATGTAAAAGACTATGATTGTAAATTCAAGTTTGCAGTCGAACCATGGCAAACGAACTAAAAGATGTGAATACGTGTGACACTATGTAGTTGGTCCGCCAAGCAGACGATCCCTTTATCTGTTTTGGCACGAAACCAGGCAAAGGGTTTGGACTCGAGATCTCGACGTGACCGGAAGTGGGTAAGGAAACGCGAGTCAGAGGAGTTGGAATAGGAACTCAGGGAAATTAGTTGGCGACGGGCGAGGCAGAAGGACAGTATGAGTGAACACCGGGGATCTGAGAGACCAGTTGCATTAGATAGAGTCCCTCAGCAGTGAAGGAAGACCGGTCAAGATGGGTTGGCATTCCTCGTAGCTTTGTAGAAATTTCGCTAGAAATCCACGCTAGCGTTAGTCTATATATGCACAAAGGAATGAACAGTGTCACATAATTACCCTTCTTGCACTTGAGTTAACCCAAGCATATTGTTCGTTTGTTCTTTGTTTTTTTCCTCCCACTTCCTCGATTTTATTTCTTGTGCCGTAAAGTAATGTACGATGCCCCTATCGGAACCACTAGATGATCACCGGCCAAGATTGAAATGGTTTCGAAGATGGTGATGTAAGGGGGGGGGGAAGAGCAGGTTCTGTCACATACGTTGGGATTTTATTATAGTGTTTGAAAACAAAAATTACAATAAGAATAGAATAATTTGGGAGTTTCGAGTAAGGTGATTAAAAAGTGGTGGATAAGGGAGCGAGATTAGATGAATGACCCCCGCAAAAACAAACAAACAAACAAAACGCTAGAAAACACCTATATATATCGATAAAAGACGAAAGATTAAAAAAAAACAAATAACCGTTGAATCGACTCGTATAGAACAAAGAAAGCCCATCTCACAGTTATACTGTCTTTTTACTATATTGTGATTTTCAAATGCATGAAAGATTTTATTATGTGTAAAATCATTGCTATAAATTATCTGTGCTTTAAATTTAAAAGACTATCAGTGTAAATCCAAGTTGCAGTTGAACCACGAAGCTATGCTTATAGCTAATACACATTTAATCCTATTTACCAAACCCTCCGCTCGGGCAGGATATGATACGATGTCATTTTTTAAGCGGAGTTTAACAGGTCTGAATTCAGTGTTTTCTTTCTCCTAGAGTAGTTGCCTCACCAAGGCTGAAGAACTCAGTCTGTCCTACTATTTACCCATAGCTGGAGGGAGAATAATTGGATTCATACCTTTCCCATACACATTTAATCAATATAACTCTTTCAATAAAAATGAATCATTGAAACATTTAAATAAGGAATAAACTTTCAGAAAAGTTGTAATTTTCTCAATTATTCCAATGTGCACGCGTTTTGGATTCATTCTCCAAGCATTCCCATCTTAGAAAATACACTTCAACACACACACACACACACACACACACACACACACACACACACACAAGAGAAAAGGTTTTATTTTGCCTAATATAGTTTTACATCTTCCCTCAATTCAATCTCAAAGTACATGAAAAAGCATTGAAGAAAGAAATTTGATTGTAAATCTAGAGCTATTTTTTCTAGGAATTCACCCACCCCACACCAAGTACATACACTGGAGGAAAAAATTACATCATTGTAAATTCGTAAAACTACTATTCTTGGAATTCATAATAAAATAAGCACATATTAACATCACCGAATCTGGAGATTATTTTCGACAATCGCAATACGCTATTAGTTTTCTGAAAGTCTAGAAGTAACATATCTTTTCAAGAGTCATATTATCTCAAATAAAATACTTAAGAAAACTCATTAAAATAAATTATATAAAGTATTCAGGAAACCTAATGTGCCAAAAAAAACAATGACTATTTTCACCGCTATTTGCAATTTTCGAAAGATCTTCAATTTTCAGTCAACCAGTGATAATTTGATTCACGTCAGTAGAAAAATTGTTCCACGAATCTTGTTTTTGATTTAGTCAGTTTAATGCCATGCCAAACTTTTCTTAGGTTACTTGATGCCGAGCTAAATCTTTTTTTGAATAATGATATCTTTACAAGCATATATATATATATATATATATATATATATATATATATATATATATATATAGCCATGAAGACGACATATATACTTATTAAATTGAGAATGAGGCTTTTGTCGATTCCCTTCGCGAACTTACTCTTAGAAAATTCATGAATCGGTCATTGAACTCCAGAACTATGAGTAAATCGCTGAGCAGAATTGTTCCTTAGTTTTATTAAGCAAACAGTTTAGGAGAAGGAAAACTTTGAATTCAGATCATTTCACCTTTGTAAAAACTGACCAAGTGTCACATCTTGCCCGTTATAAAAGATTAGGGTATTTACTTGCTTCGTGGTGGTCAGTTCTTCGACTTTTGACATCGAATAGGTTGCACTGCGTAACATGTTTAAGGCAGCAAGGACTATATATGAACCACCTATACTCGCTAAAAATGACTTTATATCACATCTATCATGTGATCGATATTTTGGGTAGTAATATATGATTATTAATCTCGTTGACTAAAATGATATGATCAGAGAATTTGTTCATGGTACCAGCTAGTAACCATTGCACTGCATGATTTGTCTATTCAGTACATGATTAATAATAAAGCTTTTATATATATATATATATATATATATATATATATATATATATATATATATATATATATATGAAAAGATAGAAATTGAAAAAAAAAAACGAAACATAATTAGATATCGAGAAATGTCTATCGAATCATTCGTTCCGACTAAAAATAATACAGTGAAGACTCAGTACTCATTTTCTCTTTCACAAAGTGCACTTAATAAAAATCAAACCAAAAATAACCAAATTGACAATCGGAATTTCACTTTATTACTTCTAACAATGGCCATTCATCATCACCGTCATAGTTTTTTCTTTTTTTTTTTTAATATAGTGTGTTTCATACTTGACTGTATCTGTCAAATACGAAATTCGAACGTCAAAATCTTTATATTTCTACAATATGTCATTTAATAAAAACGTCCACCCTCTTGTCTACATAAACCTCGGAATAACCGCTTTTCCCTAATAAGATTTCAGAACAAAAACGGTCTTTGAGGCCCTTTCTACCTCGTCGCCTTTTTTGTTGTTGTTGTTGTTGTTTTTACTAAGCTCAATTTAAATTAGAGAATGACAGAAAAGGGGTATGAAAAAAAGTCGTATCGAATGAGGACCAGGTGAGAAAATAAAAGTACCCAAAACAACTGTAGGGAGAAAAATAGAGAGAAATGAACAAGAAATAGAAAAATAGTTTGGCGCTGAATGCAGACAAATAAAATGGAGCTTTCATCTCTGTTTATAAGATAAACCTTGAAAGGCACCCACATCTGTTTAAAATTTGTCAGATTTCTATAGATCTTGTGCACTCCTGCCAAGGACAGAATCGGTAAATCTATTTATCATTTTGGAAAGACGCAATTTCCTCTATCATTAGAGCAGTCAAAAGGGTTCAACAAAAGGTCTATTAGCTTTTAATGTGAAATAGAAAATGAAAAGGAAATACAGGACAGCGGGTAGTATAGAATTGTTCTTTACAAAAGGCACTGTTTGCAGGTTATTTAACAAATGCATTTAGGGTGGCGCACACATAAATACATATATTTTACACACACACACACACACACACACACACACACACACACACACACACACACACACACACACACACACACCAATTCATATGTGTGAGTATATATATATATATATATATACGCAATGTGTGTATGTCTTTATATATTGTTGAGTATATATAAACACATATAATTGCTTGTATATATATATATATATATATATATATATATATATATATATATATATGTGTGTGTGTGTGTGTGTGTGTGTGTGTGTGTGTTTATGTGTGTGTGTGTGTGTGTGTGTGCACGATAATCTATATATATAAAAGTATCTATTTTCGTGAATAAAGCTTTTTATTTTGCTTTATGACGTATCAACTTTCTTGGATTATTTTATGCCAAAGTCTTAGTGGTATTCTTTAATATAGGCTGAATAGTACCACTATTAAATAGGTTTGAGGCTAAAGGGGTTCAAACATTTACCAAGTGTATTATTTGGAAGGTGACCTTAACAGAACGACAGGAGTTCGAACTCGCTTATTACGAAGTTGTGATCCATCACGTTAATCACTTGGGCACGGCTTATACTCATGTATATAACTGCGCTTTTTTTTATGTCTACGTCTTCGTAGACTTGCTCATACCCATAATCAGGCACACACAGTGACTGCAACTTGTTTTAAAAAAATCTCAGCGATTATCTGAAAGAACCGTTAGGAGCTCGTAATATTTCTCAGGTCTGGTATATTTTTACAACACCATCTTGATCTGTGAAACGGG
>CAUZXS010005937.1:40000-42500 GCA_963585895.1 Sepioteuthis lessoniana
TCTATATCAATACATCTGACACCAGTTAAAAAGTTAGTGAAAGCAAATTAGACTAAAGAAATCTATGTGTTATGTGTTAAACGTGTATTACACAATCCTAAAATTTCAGGCTTTGTTATGTAAATTTAATTTTGTCAACTGCTGTAAAACTTAAATTGCAAGCGCATATCCCATTGAAGTTGGTTTCTCACTAAATATTTTTTTTAATAGTGAACTTTAAATGACTAAACTGCGACAGTTTTATTCATTGTAAATTATGCATGCCCATGTGTAATCTAGTCAAAGCATCCAGTATTGACTATTGGTAAAATGAAGCGATCAAAATCGGTTATCTATTGACCTATCTACCTCATTTTGTCTTTATCTATATAGGTATCCAGTGAGTATTGTGAATCACTCTATCTATCTATCTATCTATCTATCTATCTATCTATCTATCTATCTATCTATCTATCTATCATTGAAACAATAACAAAACGTTATTTGGCTATCATGAATTTATTTTAGTTGGAATCTCAGTAAGAGAAACCAATCTCTTTAGATCGCCATCAAATAAGAGGGAGAACATTTTCTAATTCAAAATATTTATACTGGATTCTTACTCGTTTAAAAAAAGAAAAAAATATTGAGAAAAAAAAACACATGGGTAATAAGCTGATGTCAATACCGAATGTAACTTAATCATCCGGTGTCATAAATCCTCATGTACCAAAAAAAAAAACAAACTTAACACAACTTACAAAACCATCAGCAACTGAAATTTTGTTTATAAATCAAACTATTTAATTTAACCAAAATTACCTCTATTTATTTATTCATTTATTTAATTCTTAATGCAAACGTGGCCATAACTTATTTACTAATATCAAGCCTATATTCTTCAGAGAAAAAATTATATATCTATTTAATTTCCATTTGAAATTAAAATTTAGTCTTTATTAAATTTCCTAATGTTTTTTATATATTTTTATTCTGAATACTACCATACTAATTACCATTAATTTCATTAATATGATAATAATTATTATTAATTAATAATAACTTCATTGTGAATAATAAAAAGTATACATTATTATAATCATTGCTAATTCATCATTATGATTATTATTCTATTCTTTTGAGTGTTTTTCACACGAGCGTCAGCTAATGCTTTCTCACGGGAGTTTGAGTGACAAAAAGTCTCCTCAAGCCTACTGGACTCTTCTCAGTATTCTGACCTATTTTAATAATACTGTCGTTTGGATGGTTTTCCGTCGTCCTTTTAATTCCAACTCCACCAGTCCCTGAGCCAATATATGATAATATCAAGACTATAGGTGACGATATCAAGAGCACCAATTACAACTGGTATCACTGTTTCTTTCATGTTCCACAGTATTTTCTGTTCCCTAACAAGGTCCAAGTACTTTTCCCTGTTTTCTCTTTGTTTCAAATTAACTCTATGGTCCGCCGGGACAGCATCTTCCACAATTCCTACAAGTTCTTTTTTTTTACTATATTTATGTCGGGATCTCTGTCTGGGATTAAGTTAAATGTATGTATCTTAAAATATCAGAAAAAGTTTGTGCTTCTCATTCTCCGGGACAGATTCAGTGTTGTGCATATACCATTTGTTCTCCTATGATACTTTTTTAAAATTCTTTCTTTCATTTCCACTTGTTTGATGGTGTCCGCTTCCAATTTTCCCAAGTATTTGTAAATATTCATGAAGGGAGCACCTGCTGTTCATAACACAGAAACCTGCTCTCTTGAGTTACGTTTCGATTTGTCATTTTTCATGGGTAGTATATTTGACTATTCTAGACCCAGGTGTTGTTTATTGTATGCGCGCCTGGCACAGATGTAATCAAGAACCCTTATGCTATGGGAGCTTTTCTATGGGTAACAAAAACATTTTTAAAATCCAAACTTGCTAAGTTTTAACTAAGTTAATGTCTACAGTGAAGCTATTTTAACAATCTAACTGCCTAAAATATGAGCTATTTGCAGGTATTATTGTAACGTCATTTGCCTTTTACAGCCGTATTCCATTGAAATCTCGTCACTGCTAAATCTAGTCCCTTGAAATGATGATTGTACTCCTTATTTCCTTTATTTTCGTGTCTCATTATGCTTATTGCTTTTCGACCCCTAAATTTTCTGTTCAAATTATCTAAACATATTAGCTTTAGACTACCTCATGCATTCACACTCAAATAATACAGAATTTTAAACGAAAAAATCGAACACATGCTTTTTTAAATTGTAAAGCTGAAAGAAAGGATTCCAATTAGCTGCTTCGTATTTTCTTTTAAATTACATATAATATTCAGCAAAGATTTTAATTGAAGGAAAACAATTTAAAATCAATTCGGCATTTAAATGATCACACTAAAGACTTTAAATTATTATTTACTACTTCTCGTGTTTTTCACATCAGCGTTAGTCGATGTTTTTTTTTTTTTATTTACTCGAGTTTGAATGAGAGCAAGTCTCCTCATGTCTCTAGGATTCTTTTCAA
>CAUZXS010005937.1:47500-92500 GCA_963585895.1 Sepioteuthis lessoniana
TTGTGTTGTATTATTGTGGAACTAACACCCGAAATTTTGCTTTTTGTAGAATCTTTAGAAATATTATTTCTCCACACATTTAAACTTCTTGTTTATTGCTTTTGTTTACCGTTGTTGATTTTTCGTCTTACTTAAAAACTATTTTTCGCTTACTTTTTCTACACACTTGGAGGCATACACGCTGACAAACAAGACTAACATTACAACATTATCATCTACGGATATTTAAAATTGAATTTGGGATTAGTTCCTAAATTGTGCTTAACAAACATCGTCAGTTATGTTACCATTTTTTAAAGAGTCTATTATGCAGGTAAATTGGTTTGTTGATACTATGATTAGATTCATCAACGTACGTTCTTTTTTAAAAATCTAGACTTGTAATTTCATAAGTCTTTGCTCTGGATTTAAAAAGGGTATTCTTATTTGTATTAAATTCCTAATTATCCGAGATTTTTTTCAACTTTCGAGAGCTTCTATTTCGGCATGTTTTGTGAAAAGTTTAAGACATTGAAGTCACGTATAAAAAAAATCTAATTTGTCAATTTCTTCCATTTAAAAAACTAATGCTTTTACTCGTCTTTATTTTCCTGATATCACATGATTAAAAATTAATATAGTCAGGTTTATCTCTAGATTGATGAACTTTAAATTCAAGTTTATTCTTATTATTTATCATGAAAGTGTTCCAGAAAGGTAAGTCGTTGTTATGTTTTACTTCTACCTTTGGTAAAAGATTCCGGTCGTTTTCTTTTTTCAATTGGTGTCCTTATTTGGTCAAATTGGTATAGAAAAGTTACCTAATAACTTATTTAAAATAATGTGGTTTCAGTGTTTATATATAGTAATATATATTGAAAAGAAAATAATTACATTCAGCTGGCAAAGGTAGAATGAGAAAACAATATTGATAAGGAAGGTGAGAATTGTTATGGAGCTATTGGGTATGAACTACATAAGATTAATATCAACATAGATATCTTACTAAAGATTAATTTAAAAAAAAATAATAATTACATCATACACATTTTTAATTGAACACTATCAACGGAAATAAAACGTTTCAAAACTCTCTCATGTTTTTCGTTTTATTTTATAACACACACTCAAACCATGATGAAGGTATAGAAGTTGAAAAATTTACCATTGGCAAATAATAAAAAAAATATCCCCTGAACCCTTGTGTTTTTTCATCTCTGTACATTTTCCTATCTATCTATTTATCAATATACCTATCTCTCAATCACACTCTTTGCTAAAGAGTAAAATAAACCTAAAAAACGTTAACATCCATTAATAATACAGAACTGTTTTCTGGGTTGTTGAAATTGTTAAGCGTCAAAAATTTCTAAAACCACAAATCGATTTTGACTTTGTGGAAAAAGGTTATATTTTTGATATCATCATCACTATTTATTGTTATTAGCACGGATCTCTCTGACCATCTCCCGCCATCCGTCTCTGTCATCCATCGACCCCGGGTGGCATTCCAAGCTACATCCTGTATCGACACAGAGCTGTTGTATATAGGTTATAGCTGGTCTTCATACATTTGATTGTTCATATGAAGTGGGTACATAGGAGTATATCGCTTATTAGTTCGTCCTTACTTCTCCAGCAGTGCCCCACATTTTTGTTCGTCTGATTTGGATGGTTTTTGTAATGAGTGGTAGGTGGCCGTACAGTTGCTGTTTTATGTTGTTGTTTTTTTTTTTTTCCCCAGAACACGTTCAATACAGCTCACAGCATTCTTGCGTAATTGCCGCCAAGCTTTGTCTTCATATTTTTAGTTAGCGTTTATGTGGTGTATCCATGTAGCAGTATCCAGACGACCGCTGCTTGGAAAAGACTGCGTTTTATTTTATCAGTTAGGTCTGACTTCAATATGACCGATAGTCTATCGTTAGCTTTCCATTTCTTTGCTAGTCACGTGTTGATGTCATTCATGGTTGATGAGGCGCTACTTCCGAGGTAGGTGAACTTGTCCACTAGTTTCAGAGGATCATCCCTTAGTGTGGAGATGTCGCCTTTTTGATTAAAGCACATGTATTCTGACTTGCCTGAGAAGACATGAAGGCTCATGCCACTTGCTGCTCGTTTCACACAATGTAGCGGGAATTCGGCTTGGGCGGGTTTATTTGCTTGAAGCACTAATGTCATTGTTATAGTCCGCGTTAAAATATATTTTCTCGTATAATTCGTTTTTCTAAAATCAAAGCATTTGCCCAGAAGATAACTTTTGGGATTGCATTTTCTGTTATTATTTTCATTATCATTTTATTCTTGTTTTTATATTTAAGGTATTTTTAAGAAGAATAACAAGAATGTAAGCAGAATTTTAGTCGAAACACGTGTCGACAAAGTAAATACAATAAAATTTTCATCCACATGAAAGTATGTTTTTTTCTGTTTATCTTTTCACACACACACACACACACACACACACACACACACACACACACACACACACACACACACACACACACTGCTGTGAGCAATATTGAACAAGTCCTGGCGGCAACACCCAACAAGACACCAACTATACGGCCACCCGCCTCCGATCACGAAAACTATCCAAGCTAGACGAACCAGACATGCAGGACACTGCTGGAGAAGCAGGGACGAGCTCATAAGTGATGTACTCCTATGGACCACCCACATATGGCCGGGCAAAAGCAGGACGACCAGCTCGAACTTACATTCAGCAGCTATGTGATGATACGGTATGTAGCCCTGAAGACCTGCAAGAGGCGATGAACGAAAGGGAAATGTGGCGAGAGAGGGTCAGGGATATCCGTGCTAGTGGCACGACAAGATGATGGGATGATGATGATGATATATATATATATGCAAATGGTAGAAAATTTACAATTCAAATCTAATACATTTATTATTATTCCATATATTTGCACACTTGTTTTGGATATTTCAGTCCTGGGCAGGTTTTTGAATTTTAACAGACCATGGTAAATTGCGCGACCACTTGACTTAATTTACGCAATTCACCATGACTTGTTAATTCGGTATCGCTTATATGTGGCATGAACCGGTGGCCCGGTGGTAGAGTTTTGACTTCTGCATACTGTGTTTATGGTTCAATCTCCAGTGGTGGAGATCACGGTGTGCACTGCTGATGAGACCTAATAAGGTCAAAACAGCTGTTCAGTGCTCCGTATGTCACATGTAGGTGTTTGTCGGATTTTCTGGTCATGGTAAATAGTTATATATATATATATATATATATATATATATATATATATATAACTATTGGCCTCACCTAGTTCTAATATATTGAGTCATTTAATGCAGTATCTCTCTCTCTCTATGTATATATATATATATATATATATATATATATATATATATATATATATATATATATATATATATATATATGAGAAAAAAGAGAAGTGGATAAAGCAAAACTCTGACAACAGATTTAACAATGATATTTTGTCTTACTTTTTATTCTGATGAAGTCTTTCTAAAATAAAGACAAAATATCATTGTTAGATCCATTGTCAGTATTTTGGTATATCCGCTTTTCGACTTTTTTTTCTTATCTTGTCAGATTTACCAAAATCTAAAATTTCTCCGTATATATATATATATATATATCTGTGTGTGTGTGTGTGTGTGTGTGTGTGTGTGTGTGTGCACCTTGCCAGCTTACTATTTCGCTGTCTATTTAACTCTTTGTCAGTATCTATCTATCTATCTATGAGGTTTGCATATTGTTAGCTACTACACTCTCTCCTTACCTGTCCTTTTAGTTGGCAGCTATCTATTTACCAGTCTAATTGATTATCCACCTCATGCTGTTAAAGTTTCTGTCACTAAATATATTACTTGGTTTTAATCCAGTATAAAACCTAATTATGGGAAGCATGTTTACCTTCTTGAATATTTTTTAGCAATATGCTAAAATGTCCCTCTGTCATATACGTCCATGTCCACAGATTTCCTACTCTAAATCCACTTATATCTTACACCACATATATATTCTTTACAACTCTAATTGGTCTTAAAATCGAAAATATGTTTTCCGGTTATTGTGTTATTTTTTCCAGTTTTTGAGAGAAGTATAGTAGAAATTAACACTTACGTTATTTTTTCACATATATGCACAATACTTGTGTACGTCTTGCAACGTTGTTACTGAGTTTGGCTGGGTAATCAAATCTACTATATTTACTGGAATCCTCAGGGAACCATCATATTATTGATGGTCAAATAATCGTAGCGTATTTCACTTATATGGTCTTATAACAGTGTAAGTTTAGTAAGTAATTAGTTACAGGTACATATCATATGACCTTGTAGAGATATATGAAATCACAGGCTAAATTTCATGCGAAGCTTATGAGTTTTTACACAGTTTTTATTTGGACAGACTGAAATAGTTTAATATCTATCTATCTATCTATCTATCTATATATCTATCCTTCTCCTGTCATTTCATACCTGTCTCAGTCTTTTCAAATCTATCAAATTTAGTCTACTCATAAGTATCTCATTCTGTCACTATCTATCTATCTATCTATCTATCTATATATATATATATATATATATGCATATGTGTGCATGTGTGCATATGTGTGTATGTGTGTGTGTGCATGTATGCGTATGATTACAATCATATCTATCTATCTATCTATCTATCTATCTATCTATCTATCTCAGTCGGTTCATTTCTATCTCTGCCCATTCAAATATATTTTTCTGAAAATCGATATATTCATGCCTGTCTATCTAGATTAGTTCCCAGAGTTTCCGAGGGATGACGCTGAATGTGCTTTTTATTAAACTCCTTGCAAACAAGTTAAAATTGCAGTTTTACTATAACGTTCGTTTCCTGGAATTGGTCTAAACTTTTTTTTATATAGCCTACTATGGGTTAAACAATACTCCTACGAGACTTTCACAAAAATGATACTGATATGCCTTCAAACCAAGAACTCTTTTATGACTCAGTATATTCCGTCTCTCTTTTAGTCCATTTATAACTATCTTTCAATAAATCTATCAGAAATTGTTTGTATCATTCAGTTTATTTCAGTCAACTCATATCAATCAATCTATCTCTCGATCTACCTATGCACACACACACACACATATATATGTATATGGTCTTATAATATTGTAAGTTTAGTAATTGGTTACAGGTACATATCATATGACCTTGTATATATATATATATATATATATATATACACGCAATTCTCATCATACATGTTTTGAATGGGAACAGATACTACTGACGCCCATGAGAGACGGCTAACCATTACGCAAGTTGGAAGTTGAAGTCTTGAAGGAAGTTTCTTATTTATATTCTGTTTCGCATTCTTGGCTTTCTTTGCCGAAGAGATTATCCAATCATACTTGTGTGTTAGAAACCGACAACGTGGAATTAAGCCGACGAAATAATAATAATAATAATAATAATAATAATAATAATAATAGTAAAAAAAAATAATGTAACACTTCAAAATTAAATATCGCACAATTCCCAATTCAAATTCTGGATGTCAATTTCATATTTTGAACCACAGACAGAAGAGTGACAGAAAAATAACAAAAAAATAAAAAATAAAAAACAAACACGGAAACTTTTATGCATTTGGTTTGTACGTGCCAATATTTACTTGAGCTTTTTTGACAATGCACTGAAAATTTTCAAATATTAATATAGACGCTCATTTGGGATAATATGTAAACAGACAAAATATTTCTGACAATTAAATTCCGATTGCAATCCTGTTTTAAAAATAAAATACAATAAAATAGACATATTTTCCATTAATAGAATAATAGAGTATTGAGCTACTATTTAGTAATTCATTCCAACATAATTTCTGCAATTGTTTAGTCTTTCCAAAGATTAAAAAAACGTTTTCAGACAATTAACCGCCCGTTCGAAAATTGGAATCTTCGAGAAAATTTCATAAAAACAAGTGCGTTTGATTAAACATCAGACTAATAAACAAAACGAGACACTTGCCTAGACATATACCCAAGTTCGCTAATAAACACATTATATATATATATATATATATATATATATATATATATATATATATATATATATATATCAGATTATTTTTTCAAAAAACATAACTTTATTTTTCTTTTTCAATGGAGCATCTAACCTTGGAAAGGCATTTATTGGTTCATTATATATATTATAAATTGAATATCCCTTGTAGAAGTTCAGCTAATGCTATATACCACAGGTGTCATTAAGTCTTATAAGACGCCGTGAAACTTTTAGTCACTGATAAACTTTTATGCTATTAATATATAAATATAAAACTGATATATATTTACGTGTTCTTATTACATAATAGCTTTGTCAAAGATATTGAGCACTATCTAAGTTATATCGCATTTGGTCAGCAACAAACCCACGAATTGAGATAGAGACAACTAACACTGTTATAACATATATATATATATATATATATATATATATATATATATATCTATATATATATATATATATATTATATATATACATATATATATATATATATATATATATATATATATATATATATATATATATATATATATATTCAATTATTTTATAACTGAAATATTCTGATATTGATCTGCATTTTTCGTGCATAGAGTACTCTATTTCAGTGATAAATATGCTTTTAGCGTTAAATGTGATTCAAAATCTCTCTCCCTCCCTGTCTCTCGGCCTCTCTGTCTGTCTGTCTGTCTGTCTGTCTCTCTACACACACACACACATACACACACACACACACACACACACATATATATATATATATATATATATATAGTCATAACGGACGTTTCGTCCAATTTTAGCCATTAATATTTTAGACAACATTTAGTACGGTATTGTCGGTGACTATCGGTTAGGAAAGATACAATGTATAAGTTTTATTTGAGATTATAACAACATTATTCTTAATCTTCGATATTTACTATTTTGTCAGTCCCAGCTAAAGAAAACATTGAAGCTTATTACTCAATAACCATTAAAACAAAAGGGGATCTACCCCATCACAACATCAGCCGTTACACAACTAAATATCACGTAGAAAGCTCTGTTTGAATATTTCCATAGTCATGATTTTTTTTCCACCTTGATATATACTTTAAAATGGGGCAGTAAGTAAATTCAATTCCGATATATATATATATATATATATATATATATATATATATATATATATATATATATACATATGTATATATATATATATATATATATATATATATATATATATATATATATATATATATATGTCTGTGTCTGTGTAAGCGTTAATGAATTTCAGCAAGAAGAGATCTTTCTACTCTTCTTTGACGACGACTGAAAATCCCTTGTGTAATTGCAAATCTGATTTCACTTTTAGTGGAATAGATTAGAAATTTCAAGTTACGTTAAAAAGTAATCGTCTTTGAAAAAAACAAACACTAACCCTTGTGGAATGATGTGCTTCTCTTTCCTCACTCATGTCTCAAATCATCAATATTAATGCTAATGAGTGAGTTGTTACAATTTAAAAAAAAACGAATAGGAATAAGTAAAATGAAATTGTTGACAGTAGTCGAGGATGACTAGAAAGATACCTTTTCCATAGCCACTTCACCGAGGTGTAGGGAAGTGCCCAACTTCATTTCCTAGAATAATCCACTTTACCTTTGACGGTACCTTATCACACTGAGTGTTAAGCCAGGCGGCATCAAATTCCAATCTTTTATTGCCCCGTCGACTGGGGCTGCAGAATACACCGATTGTACCTCTGCAGAGGGGTAAGACCCCCACAATGAGTGTCCTAGTTATAACACCAAACATTCTGATGTTGAGGCTCTAGTGATGCTGGAGCTTTGGGTAATGCAGAGTACGCCATCATTGCCATTGCTCACATGTCCACTCTGGCTCGGGATGGTAGCACCTGATAATGCCAAATATACGAGTTAAATAGTAATGTATATTTATGCTAAATTGAATTGTTTGAATTAGAACTGTTTGACTAAAATGAATAGCTTGATATAGAAATGTTTTTGACGAATAAACTGTGTAATTATATTTAAACTGCATGCTTATGCTAAACTGAATTGTTTGAAATGGAATTGCTTTAGACATTTAACTGTGTGTATACAAAATCTGTACTTATACTGAACTGAATTATCTGAATTAGGACTATTTGAATAAACTGAATAGCTTGAAATAGAAACGTTGTACTCTTGCTAAACTGAATTGTTTGAAATAGAACTGACTATTTTGCATAAAAATGATTTGGCGTTAAATAACCTACAAAGGTTGATTTGCCATAAAACTCAAACAACCAACCAACAACAACCATTTTTTTTTTTGTGTGTGTTTGGTATGGCTCCACCTGGGATTGAACCCCGATGTCCTAGGCCATTGACGAACACTCTGAATTGTGAAAGTAACAATTTTAACTTCTACAAAGTGTTTATTTCTTTCCATTTGAATGATAACGGGTTTTATATCTAGCATGGAGTAAAAGCAAGCGAGATTTTATTTCGTATTATTATAAAGTTTTACAAAAATCTTACTCTATAACCAAACAAAAGTAACACTTTCTGATTTTATTATATATTTAATAGGATACTAATAAATTTATTACCCAAATGTGGCCGAATATTGTTTTGTTTTTAAATAACGAGCTGTACACATAGACAAACGGAAATTAATATATATATATATATATATATATATATATATATATATATATATATATACAAAAACATAATTAATTAAAAATCATTCAAAACGGGAAACACTAGTAAATTAACATCGCATTTAATACCCATTAAGTAAACCTTATGCCAAACATGTTCTCAGACGAAAAAAAAGCTGACAACACACTCTCACATATACACGGACATGTGTATGCATATACAAAAGAAAAGGAGAAATAACTACCAATAAATTTAAAACCACAAAACACCACAAGTTACACATTTACACACAAACACGAAATAAAAGCACAAAAAAACTGTTTGTGAAACACAAAACCACTCCAATACCAACACACACACACACACACACACACACACACACACACACACACACACACAAACACACACTGATCTGAAAAAGAAATCTCTAATGAGTAAATGACAATAATAATAATAATAATAATAATGATAATGTCTTAAGGACCAATTTGTTAAAGCAAAATTGGTAAAACCCGACTGAATAGCAAGTGTAGAATATGTGGTGATATAAAACAAAACGATTAATCTAATAATAAGCGAATGAAGCAAACTAGCTTCAAAAGTGTACGAGACTAGCCATGACTGGGTGAAAAAGGTGATCCACTGGGAATTGTGCATGAAATTGAAATTTGAGCATTCAACCAAATGGAATATGCACAAACAAAAATATATCCCGGTGAATGAGACACGCCAAATCCTTCGGAATTTTGAGATAAAACCGAATCATTTAATCCTGCCCAAAAGACGAAACCGAGTGATAGTTTATGACGGAAGGAAAAAGATAACTGGTCGAATAGTGGAAATTTCAAGAGACTTGAAGATTCTGTCACTCGGACACGACTGGATGACCATTAGCTAACGCTTATGAGAAAAACTCGTAAGGAATAATAATAATAATAATAATAATAATAATAATAATAATAATAATAATAATAATAATGATAATAATAATAATAATATTCTGTCAGGGCATAGGGATGGAATTTGGCTAAGAAAAATGTGCAATGCAGGTAATGACAAGTAGCAAACGACATATGACTGATGGTTTGGAACTACCAAATTCAGACAAAATTAGAATCCTCGGAGAAAACGAAACCTTGAAATACTTGGACATCTTGGTGGCTGACACCATCAAACAAGTGCAAATGAAAGACAAAATTCAAAAAGAATATTGCAAGAGAACTAGAGAACTACTCGAGACAAAACTCAATAGCAGAAACCTTATAAAAGGTATAAATACCTGCGCTGTACCCGGACACTTTCTGAAGTGGACCAAAGATGAATTTAAAATAATGGACAAAAGAACAAGAAAACTAATGTCCATGCATAAGGCACTACATCATCGAGACGATGTTGACAGACTATATCTATCAAGAAAAGTGCGGGAAATAGGACTTGCCAGCATTGAAGACAGCGTTGACGCATCGATACAACGATTCGAAGACTGCATAGGAAAACACGAAGGAGGACTATTTACAGCCATTAAAAACGAGAGTGACTATACGATGAAAAACAGAAAGAAAACAACAAGGGAAACAACTAAGAAAACAAAAATGGGAAGAAAATCAACTATATGGGTGTTTTAAACGAATAATAACCAATAATTCATACCAGAAAAACTGGACCAGGCTAAGAAAATGGAACCTTAAGAGAGAAAGAGAATCTCTCCTAAAATCAGCACAAAACAACGCCATAAGAACCAATTATATCAGAACAAGTATAGATTAGACGCAACAAGATAGCAAAAGTCGTGTTTGCAGAGACAGAGAGGAAACCCTCAATCACATAATAAGCGAATGTGACAAATTTGCACAGAAAGAATATAAGACTAGACACGACTGGGTTGGTAAGGTCATGCACAACATAGCACCTGTCCTAGAAAATTACACACATAAACTCCTATGAGACTTTGACGTTTAGACGGTTCCCCTAATCTCGGCAAGAAGACCAAATCTTATAATAATAAACCAAAAAAAAAAAGAGAAATTTTAAAATTGTCGACTTTGCTGTTCCGGCTGACCACAGAATAAAACGGAAAGAAAGTCAAAACAAAAATCAGTACCACGACCTTACTAGAGAATTGAAAAAAGCTATGGAACATGTTAGTGACAATTATAACAATTGCGATTGGTGCTTTGGGTACAGCAACTAAAGGATTACTAGAGGTATTGGAGGAGTTGGAAATTGGTGGACGTGTGGAGACTGTCCAAACAACAACATCATTGAAAACGGCCAGGTTAGTGAGAAGAGTCCAGGAGACTTGAGTAGACTTGCTCTCACTCAAACTCCAGTGAAAAACCATCAGCTGACGCTGATGTGAAAAACTACAATAATAATAATAAGCTAACTTGCTTGGGAATTGAAAAAAAAATATGGACAATGAAGTTGACGATTATGCCAACCTTGATTGATGGATTTGGAACAGTAACTAAAAGATTATTAAAGGGACTGGATGTCTTGGAAATAGGAGACCAGCTAACTACAACATTGTTGAGAACGGCCAGAGTACTGAGAAGAGTCCTGGAGACCTCTGGAGCCTTGCTGTCACTCAAACTCCAGCGAAAGATCATTAGCTAACGCTGGTGTGAAAAACTCTCAAAGGGTAAATAACAATACTATAGCTGGAAGACTTTAAAATAAGAGGAGGAGTGGAGACCATACAAACTACGGCATTTTTAGGATCGGCTAAGATACTGATAAGTTTTCTTGCCACTTAGGAAGATTTTCTGTCCCTCAAACTCCAGAGTGAAGCCATCGGACAACGCTGGTGTGAAAAGAGTAAAATAAAGGAGGAAAATGAATAGATCAAAACGCTAGAAAATTATGAAGCCAATGAGAATTAAAAACCAAACGAATCACACAATACAATAAACCCACTTGAATAACCCAACAATATAAACTATATGACCCTTCCCATAATTCCTCTGACACCAGACCACTTTTTCCATCATCCTTCATTCAACAGCATATAAAGGATTAATCACTACGTGGTAAGCACGTGATCTTGTGATTGCATAGACTAGAGGCAACCACAATTTCGCAAATATATATGCTGTTTTAAGTAGAATGATTACATTCTATAAATTATGATGTATTCAGGAATATTTCTTACTTTGTATTTCAATAATTTTCGCTATACTAAACGCAAAGCCCTGTAATGTTAAAGACAAGAAAAGAGACTCATGATCTTTTTTCTTTTCTTTTTTTAAAAAATTTTTCTCGTTATTTTTGGAATAGAAAGAGTATTCAAATACGATTTGTGAAGTGTGTTGAAGAGTGGAAATCTAGATTGTTGCATGTTTATTTCATTATTTTATTTCATCCCTTTCATAGTCAACTAATTTTTTTTCAGCTCTCATTCTCTGATATTTTTTCCTGTTTATGAATGTATTGCTTGGCTAACAAAATATGTTACAGCTTACTGCTTAAACGCAAATAGTTTAAAGCGTGCTTATTGCTGGAACACTGGTGAGAGAGAAAAGAAGCTGGTTGCTTAAAAATCAATATGCTAAACCAGGTCGTCATTAGAACAACTAGCAATACTAACACGACTGCCAAATTTTACTCTTGGTGATAATTATGAAAGAATACAAGATCCTTTTGCAAATAAAATTTCATATTCTGTATATTTAATTTGGGTCTATAAATGCTACCCAAATGTTTCATGATTTTTAAGAGATTTATCAATCTGCTCAACAATCAAGTTATACAGGATTTACCAGGATATCTGATCCCATTTCACGCATATTTCAAAGGTAGTCTTACAGAAAGAAAAATATAAGTTTTTTGTTTCTTTTTTTTTTAATGAAATAACATTACTCTGCCTCAGAACACCAACATCCAATTGCCCAGTCGGCTGCGGCTGTAGAATACACCAACTGCATCCCTGCAGAGGGGTAAGACACCCACCACTGAGTCCTGGATGAGAAACTAAACAATCTGCTGCTGAGGTTCCAGTAATACTGGAGTTTTGGGCAAGCCAGGGTACACTTTATTGCCATTGATCCCCGGTCCACTCTGGCCGAGAGTGATAGCAACTGATTGGGTCATATCTATTGGTCAAATAGCACTAAATTGTGTTCTTATGCTAAACTGAATTATTTTGGATATATGTTTTTTTGACATTGATATTGTGCACTTATACTAAACTGATTTGTTTGAAATAGAATATTTTGTAATTTAAGTGGGTGAATATAAAAAAAAATATACATGTGCTAAACTGAATTGTTTGAAATAGAATCGTTTATATGCATAAAAATATATCTAGCACTAATAATAGACAAAGGTTTATGTGCCATAAAACCGAACTATCCCAAAACGAAACCAAAACATCAACCGACACAGACATCAACATGTGACTAGCAAAGGCAAGGACAGTTATCGATAGGCTATCAGTCAAATGGAAACAGTACTGACCAATAAAATAAAACGCAGTTTCTTCCAAGTTGCAGTGGTATCGATACTGCTGTATGGATGCACTACATGGATGTTAAGTAAACGTAGAGAGAAAAAGCTTGACGCAACTACAGAATAATGCTGTGAGCAATACTGAACAAGTCCTAGAGGCACGACCCTACAAAGAAGCAGCTGTACGGCACATAAAACCCATAACGAAACCATTAAAGTTAGACGAACCAGACATGAAGGATACTGCAGGAGAAGTAAGGATGAATTCATGAGTGATGTACTCCTGTGGCCCCTTCACAAGGGCGAGCAAAGGCAGGACGACCAGCTCGAACCTACATACAGCAGCTCTGTGCCATTACGGGATGTAGTCCGGAAGACCTGCCGGAAGCAATGGACAATATAGAAGAGTGACAAAAAGAGCCAGAGATATCCGTGCTTAGCTCGTGTCATGATGATGATGATATAATTTAAAATAGGTAGGTCTAAGAAGACGTTTGTATCATTTAGAATTTATCCGTTTATATCTTTTGTTCATATATACGTGTATGTTTCCTCCATGTTGGTTTCTTCAGAGAAAATGTATGGCACAAGGCCTTGTTAATGGGGTACTTAATGAGGCTGGCATTCATTCGTGTTTGAAGTTTTGATAATTTTCAGTTGGTTATGGGTTTTTATCGAGGTCATGCTCTCTTTTTCTTAGAGTGTGCTTTCCCTTAGTTTGCCGAACCCCTCAGAGTATGTAAGAAGAAAATAAATAAGCAAATAAATTCTAAAAACAGCAAATCACTTCATTGACCTACCTATCTAAAAATATTTTAATCTCTCTTTGTATGTACAACAAAAAATTATATATATATATATATATATATGTGTTGCCATGTGTTACCATTGGCGTAATACAAGGCTCTTCATATGAATCGAGCTCTCGGTAGTCGGTAAGCAGATATATGTAAATAAAAATAATTGTGATACATAACCGTTTAAATTTCCTTCACTTAAGCTTGCTTCCTCGTGGTAAGGGGTTGAATCTTGTATTGGTGTTTGAGTCGACCGGGTTTCAATCCCAGTTTCGGGAATCTAGCCTGTCTAGCCACACTGAAGAGTTCTGATTGAACGAAACAGATCAATCTGTGGATGACAATATATATATATATATATATATATATATATATATATATATATATATATATATATATATTCGAGGTGCATTCAATAAGGTTCCAGACCTTTTTCGTTTAGGTATTTAAAATTGGCGTAGACGCTTGAAAATTCTGTATGTTATTGCTATACATTATATGAGATGACAGACCCATTTTTATGATTTCAGGTTGAAATGAACAGCTAAAGCAGGAATTGTAATACATCTTACTAAAGCCTGGTCGTCACAGTTGGTGAATTTTTAAAATGCAAACACACGTTAGAAGAACGATATGCAATAAAATTATGTTTTAAACTTGGAAAAAATGCCACAAAAACGTATGGAATGCTTCAGACTGCTTTCGACCATCTTGCATGAACTGAGCATCAGTTTTTGCGTGGCATAAGAGAGTCAAGGAAGGCAGGGAGTCTGGGAGGGATGGTGTGAGGTGTGGGAGGGGTAAGGAAGTCAGAAATCCAGAGATGATTGGCCAAAGAGTTAGTGTTAGGGTTACTATGTTGATGTTTTAAGGGAGTTCTAGAAGAGATTCCGTCGGAAGTTGCCAGCACTCTTCAAATCGGGTCAGTGGCATTTCCAGCAGGACAATACACCAGTCCACAACTCCATCCTTGTCACAGACTATTTGAGCAAGATGGGCATCAATACACTTCTTCACCCTGCTTATAGTCCAGACCTTGCTCCCTGTGACTTTTGGTTATTCCCTAGGCTCAGAGGCTGTCCTTATGGCTGCAACGAAGGTCATATACATACTCACACAAGAGGACTTCAATGGAGCCTTCCAGAAGTTGTTGGAACGGTACAAGTGCATTGCAGCCGGAGAAGATTACTTGGAAGGGGACTAGAGTTTCATGTGTGTACTATCAATAAAAGTGCCCATACGAAAAAAGTCTGAGAACTTATCGTATACCCCTCGTATATATATATATATATATATATATATATATATATATATATATATATATTAAAAACAAGAAATTTAGAAATAGTATTTCATTTCCAGAATAGATCTATTTCGGTCATTGTTATCGTCAGATGAAATTCAATATATATATATATATATATATATATAGTCATCCACAGACAGACTGTTTCGTTGTATCACAACTCTTCAGTGTTACCTGACATGCAGAACACTACAGGCTGACATCGAAACCAGCCTAGCTTTACATTAAATTAAGTATCTTACCGCCCAGTCATTAGGTGACCAACGACGTCTTAGGAATTATAACGCATTATTTATTAGCTTTTGTTTGTTTATATTTTGCGCTAACTGATACCGGAGTGCTCAGTTCGTTTGTAGAGCTTTGCATTACACTGGTGGCAGCCGTCAATTCCAACACGAGAGTGCTCATCCTACGGGAAGGAGCGTGTATATATATATATATATATATATATATATATATGTATATATATATATATATACATATATATATATGAGGGCCATTCAATAGATTTTTTTTTACTAAATCAAATGGCATAGATGTTATCTCAAAAGGCTTTGATGTAAATATTTGATAGCTGAGAAGTACAAAAATTGTGAAATTTACAGAAGATTGTTCAATGATTAGGATAATCTGGTCATAGTAAAGCAGAGTTTACAAATTACCTAAACATGGGCTTCCTATACCGAACCATAGACTAAAAGACAGTCTAGGTACTTGAAACACGATGACTTTCTGGTAATGGAAAAGAACTGGGCGTCGGAGACATAAAAAAAACAAAAAAACTTTATCCTTAGAGTCTTTGACTTTTTTTCGTAATTTCTTAAGAAAAAATTAAACTTATCTATTGAATGGCCTTCGTATATATATATATATATATATATATATATATATATATTGAATTATGTATATATGTGTATGGGCATATGTAAGTATGTATATAGGTACGCTTGTCTGCATGTGAGTTTGAGTTGTATATAGAGAGCAATGCCTCCTTTCCTTAAAAATGGAGTGTTTTCTAATACATTGTATTAGGTATATCATCCTTTGACACTAAATAAAAATCACGGTGAGTCTGTGAGAACGCGCATGCGTGCGTGTGTGAGTATGTGTATCTGACAAAGACACAGGCACAAACGGGTAGAGAGAGAGACAGAGACAGAGAGACAGAGATGGGAAGTAAGAGAAATAGGCAACTTTATTTAGATAGCACTGCTTTCAGTCATCAAGTTTCGCGAAAACTCCAGTGTTGTTTTTAACAAATTTCATTGAGTTATTTAAAAATTTAAAGTGAAATTATATATCTTCGGTTTCATGTTTTTGATTTATTATCAATTTGTTTGTCATCCTATGATTGATTTCGGCATTGTTGGTCATTACAAGGTGTAATGTTGAGCTGTTATTGTTTTTTAATTGAGGAAAATCAAATTACTAATTATATTGCATCTTTAAATGGGAAATACATCAAACATCCTTTTAAACTCAAACATAGTATAAACATCAACACACTTGTCTTGAAAAACAACAGTCATTTTTTAATTCAGTCCGGGAGAAAATTTTAAAGGTTGTTGTCCAAGTTTGAACGTAAGATACCTAGTCTTTTATGAAGATAAAGGCAAAGAAAGAATCAGTATTGTGCCTAGAGAAATATATATATATATATAATTTGAACTTAGACTGAGAGAGACAAAGAGAGAGAGAGAGAGCTTACTATTAACCTGTTCAGCCATATGGTATTTCCAGCATGTCCTCAGATACTTTGTAATTTCTCTGTATCGTAGAATCAAAATAATAATGGATTTCATTGTCTGGTATTTTTCTTACTATAAGAGATTATTTATTATTATTACTAAGAGATTATTTTCTGACTTATCATCACCGAACTTCCTTATCTCAGACGTTATTTTTCTAGGGCTGAATCATCGAACATTATATATGGTTACATAATACATTTTAAATTCTAATATTGAGAATCGTTTGTTTGTATTGAAGTAAAGTTGGTGACCTTAGCCAATCGTGACCCTAAGGCTGCTTTTTCAAAAGCTACCACACTGAGGTGCAGTGGAAGATGCTTCTGCATACCCTGGATTGTTCCACTTTACCCTTAGCTTATAATGCTGTGTGTTAATCAAGGCGGTATAATTTTTTGCGCGTTTAGTATGAGTCGACCTGGGATTGAACCCCGGTCTCCCGGACAATTGGCTAACATGCTACTCACTAAGCCAATGGCTAGGTTATAGATATAGATATAGATATATATACATGTACATATGCTCAAGTTTTTTAATACGTGTATAGCGGTTTGTATCAAAAATTAATAACGCAAGAGCATATATATATATATATATATTAAAATTAATAACGCAAGTGCATATATATATATATATATATATATATATATGTGTGTGTGTGTGTGTGTGTGTGTGTGTGCGCGTGTGTGTGTGTGTGTGTGCTAGGAAGTATGTATCAATCAGTATGTGTTTTATATTGGCAATTCATAAGTTCTCTCACACAAATACACACTGTGCTCATTCGTGGTAGTGATTTTAATAAACGAAAATAGATAGCCAACCAATCTTCCCCGCTCCGTCTCACACTGTGCTCCAATGTAAACTAGCCAAGTTTGGCCGAGTGACATCTAATTAAACTCTGTCAGTCTTTGAAGTGTGAGACGATGTTACACTGTGTTATCCAGCAGGCGTAACTAATCAGTAGCGTGGTGCTGAATATTCATTAGTTTTCAAATTACACCTGACACAGTCTCTTGGAGAATTAGAAGAATTTGAGAATGCAATGCTCTAGCAGGCATGCTGGCCAACAGACGAGCAGACAAACGAAAGAGAACAAACTTGACTCGTTAGTCTACTTTTCAATAATCACTCTGGACACAATCTTCATTAAGGACATTTGTTATACTGGGATAACTATATTTAATCTTTTGGTGTTGTTCCCGCCCAGTCGGCCGGGCTTAAAATCCGCCGACTGCATCTCTGCAGAGGGGTAACTAAACCCACCCTCCCAAGGAAGAGTGTCCTAGGTTTATCTCTAAACAGCATGATGAGTCTCAAGTTCTGAAGGCTTGGGGAGTATGGAGGCATCTGTTTGTTGTCATTTTCCCTATTCCCTCTAATCATATTGTGCCTGTGGGGTTTTTAAATAAATCTCAGATATATTTGAAAAGTATAGGCATTAAACAAGTATAATGGACCCTCGTGGACAGGAATGATGAATAAACCGATAGCAACTATTCAGTTGAATAAGATACACTCCAATGTGTGTTTTTGGTGTGACACTTAACTATCTGATAGTGATATGTGGTCTCATGCTCTTAGGGGGATGTGGCGTACACCGTCATTACAAATGGTCCCACGTTCACTCTGACCAGGAGTCATAATATATGTTAAGGTGCAATACAGGCTCATTGGTCAAGTGAGTAGAGTGTTCGCCAATGGTCCAGGAGACCTGAGTTCAATCCTAAGTCGCTTCATACCAAAGACTTTAAAAATGGTACTCGATACCCTCTTGCTTAACATTCAGCAATATAAGGTAAATAACAAATGTAAAGTTGAGCAATCCAGGGAAAGGAGTAGCACCCTCCCCTACACCTCGGTGTAGTAGCTATTGAAAAGGGAGATTTCGGGTCACCCTTGACTACAGTCTCCAACTTTACTTTACAAGGGGTTAAACAAAACTATGTAACCATGTTCAATACTAAAAACCATTTAACTGCGAGCATACAAATGAGTAATGTTAGAACTGATTTGAGTACTTGAAACAAAAATACTAATGTTAATGAGCAATGAATAATTTAATGTTTTGCTGACAAATGATTAAAATTAGATATAATTATTAATGTTAAATCTTGCAACCATTTAACTGGGCCACGGTAGTATTATTATTGAAAACAAAGAGCAAACAAATAATTAATATTGAATGAGACAGGGATTTTTTATTAATCAAAACACTAATATCAAATAGCAATACCTGAAGCCATTTAACTGAGTGCAAACAAATGATTGATGATATTATTATTATTATTATTATTATTATTATTATATGACTACAATATATGAAACATTTTAACTGCATGCAAATAAATGATATATAACTTGTTCAAAACGAACTTACCAACCAACTACTGGCTTATGAATCATATATATATAATCAGGATTCGGCATATAACCTACAAGAGGGGAAGAGACATGGAATATATCCAAAAGCATACGGAATTCGTAAACATCGGACTCTTCAAAAATTATTATTTTACTCCTTGAGAGATTTTTTTTACAGCGATAGCCGATGGTCTTTCATTGGAGTTTGTTGACAAGTATCCACAAATCTTTATAACTCTTATCAACAATACTGTGATTTGCATTGGCTGTAATTGTTTAGGGCTGTTCCTTTGAAGGGTTCCTTTTGGATCAACGTCATTTTTCCTTTGGTCACTCGTTCGGATACGTGTGCTACTTGTAGGCAACTGTTTATTTCGAGCACATGTCTTTCGAGAATGGAGGTGAATTTTTTGAACCAGAATCCATGTATTCCATCTTGAGCTTTAGTGTCGCTTTGAGTAAATTAATGTGTATTTCCGCTTTCGGACTGTCTTCGAGTCCTTCTAATTCTTTTGTTATGCTGCTTATACATTCGTCTTTTTTTATTATGATCAAAATTGTTCGGTTTCTCTTACATCTGGTTGTTAGTATGTCTTCTTGTCATATCCCCCAATTTGTTGGTAGTATTTCCATCGTTGTTGTAAAATGTCCTGTTTTATCTATATTGTGTTACCTTTTCTTGTTAACTTTTTAATACTCCTTCTTTAGCAAGTGTTTTCTGATTTCCTTAAGTTGTATTGTTATTTTTGAGGCCTTTTCCTTTTTGTCTCGACACGTTCCAGCGTTTTCCCTGTTTTATCATTTTGGCCTTATTTCGTAGAATTTTTTATCTGCGTTTCCAGTCGAATTTTCCATCCTGGTTTTTGTATTTTTTTGTGCTTTTTGAGGGGACCCTGATTTTGTCAAAAAGTGATTTCGCTCCTGCATGAATTGGTTCATTTAATTCAGTTATATCATTTGTTATTATATGTGTTAGTACTTGATTTATATGTTTCCTTTTCCATCTTGACTGTTCTCCATTCTATTCTTCTTAGTGATGGTAAGATTGTCTCTTTCTAGTTCATAATTCTCTTTAAATTTTCTAAATGTATTTTTTCTTGTGTTAGTGCTTGCACTGTGATGTTTGGTTGTGTGTCGTTAGGTTATGTTCTTGCCAGATCTTTATCATTCTTTTTCTATATCCTCTTTGTATAGGGTTGCACCTAAAATAGCAGACCAATGCAAGTTGGTTGTATTCGCTATTCAATGTTTTGTGTTTACGTCTCTGTCGAGTGTGGGTTTTTAGGTCGTCATTCTTGTGCCTGGAAAAAAAACAGCCAACGTTCGCAGGTTGACCCACAGATCTCTAATATTGGCTATCAGGAGAGCATCTATCGATTATGAAACCCATGTCTGTTGCCTGTGTCCCACGTTGTGTCAAATTATGATTCAACATTTTTATCATGCGTCGTATATTGTGGCTATACAAGACCCAAGTGTTGTTTATAATCTGCGCGGCTGACACAGACGTGATCATGTTTTCTTAAAGATAACTTTTAAGCGGGTCACTCAAAAGAAAAATGATTTTCCCTTCTGCTGCCTTTTTCTCCTTTTAATTCTTGTCCTTCTTATGAGCATTTTCCTTTAGCTTTAACATAAATGTGGACATATACTAATTTTGAAATTCAGAGGTATTGTAGTTCCCGAAAAATTGTTTAGTATTTCTGGGTCATTGCATGTGCTCCTCAGAGTCCTACCTTTTACTTACTTGTAAGACTGTGTGTGCAAGTATTTATGTCCATCCCCATTCGCTTTCTTTGTCTTTCCCCCCTCTTTTCTTAATTACTTTAGATGAAAAGAAATACCTCAGTTGAACAGATACTACTGTTACAAGTAGAAAACATGCTTATGAATAACAAATCTTGACCGATAATTCTGTCACCTTCAGGGGTCGACAGTTTTGGATTAATGCACGACAGTACAGCTCTGTCGACAAGTCCTACTTTTGACTAAGCTTCGACGATTTTTTTTGTTTTTTTTTACCTCGCATTAGTTCATGCATTTTCACAGGAATCTGAGTGGCTTCAAGACTCCTCATGTGTCTAAGACTTTTCTCAGTATTCTGGCCGATCCCAGAAATTCTCTATTCTGGATGTTATTTATTTCATCTTCGTACTTCTAAATCTTCAGTCTTTGCTCTAAGTATGTGAGGATTTTGAAAACCCTCCGTTTACCATCCGAATCACCATCATCGACATATTTCTTAGTTTTATTAATTCTCTGACAAGGTCCAAATATTTGGTTATATTTCTGTCTTTAATTTTCATTTTGCAGTCAGCCCGAGGGAGAAAGATTACTAGACAGCAAGTTCCCTTTTTTCGGTTAATTAACTCTTGGCTTGTCGTCTGGCCACGACTAAGTGATCCATCTCACTCTAAAAACCTTAGAGATTTTAATGAATCTCATTTTCTTTGACGGATTTTTGTGTGTGTATATACCATTGGGAGTATGATCAAATTTAGAAATATCTCATGATTCCCAGTAGATTCCCTTACCCACGTAGTGATGCCTCGCATTCTACTCTTTGTGGGATAGTTCGCTGAATTCGATTTCTGTGTTATTACTCGTTTATCTTTTTTCACTTGATAACAATCACATACTATTTATCATTATTTTCTCCTTGAGAGTTTTTCACATCGGTTTTAGTTGATTGTCTTTCACTGGAGTTTGAGTGACAGTAAGTCTCCTTAAGTCTACAGGACTCTTCTTAGTATTCTGTCCGTTCACAATAATGTTGTATTTTGGATGGTCTCCTCTCGTCCTCTTATAGCAGAGTCCTCTAGTCCCTTTAATAATATTTGGGGACTACCAAAAGCACCAATCACGACTAGTAAAATGTCACCTTCATGTTCTATAGTTTTTTTTCAATTTCCTAGCAAGGTCAAGATACTTATCCTTCTTTTCACATTCTTTCAGTTTTATTCTGTGGTCAGCCGGGACAGCAAAGTCGACAATTTTCCATGTTCTCTTTTTTTTTGCCGATTATTATTAGGTCTGGTCTTCTGGTCGAGATTAGGCGATCCGTTCGTATGACATAGTCCCATAAAAGTTTGTGTTTCATTCTCAAGGACAGATGCTGGGTTGTACATCTACCATTTAGTGGTATGGTCAGATTTCAAATTCTTGGACATCTCCCAGTGGATCACCTCGCCCTCCAAGTCGTGTCTAGTCTTATACTCCTTCTGTGGTAATTTGCTGCATTCGCTTATTACGTGATTGATGGTTTCGTCACTATCACAAAATGACCTATATTTGCTATTGATTATTTTTCTCCTTTAGAGTTTTTCACATTAGCGTTAGCTGATGGTCTGTAACTGAAGTTTGTGTGACAGCAAGTCTCCTCAAGTCTCCAAGACTCTTCTCAGTATTTTGGCCATCCTCAATCATACAGCCATTTGGATGGTCTCCACTCGTCCACCAACTTCCAAGTCCTCCAGTCCCTTTAAAAATCCTTTAGTTACAGTACCAACAGCACCAATCACAATTTGTATAATTGTCACATTCATGTTCCATAAATTTTTCAATTCTCAATTTTCAATTTCAAGGTTGAGCTACTTATCGTTCTTTTCACATTCTTTTAGTTTTATTCTGTGATCAGCCGGTATTACTATTATTATTATTATTATTATTAATATTTCATCGTTTGTTTGAGAATTCTTTTCACCAACACCACCGTATGCTGATGGTTTCTCAGTGGAGTTTCAGTGACAAGAAATATTCTCACGTCACCAGGACTCATCAAATTATTCTGCCGGATCTTAATAATGCTGTAGCCTGGATGATCTCTGCTTGTTCTTCTATTTTCTAATTTTCAAGTCCATTTACTACTCAGTAGGGGATTGTTGCAAGTATTCCAACCACAATCGGTATTACCGTATCCTTCATACTCAATATGTTTTTTTTAGTTCTCTTGTGAGGTCTACGTTCGTAACTCTCTTTTTGCTTTCTTCTTTTTTACTCGATAAAGCAAAGCCCATTACTCGACAGGTTTCATTTTTTTTTTTTTGCTTACCATCACTAGATCTTTTTGTTTGGCCGAGATTAATTGAACCGTTTGTACCTCAAAATTGCTGAGAAGTTTTTTCTTCTCATTTACATACCTGTGACATTTAGATCTCCTGTGGTGGGAAAGACATGGATCTGATCAGTTGTGTCGTCTTGTAGAGACGCTTGTCGAATGAAGCTGCCCTGCCGGTAGGCCTATCATTCTTATCATTCGGTTGAGACTGATGTACACCTCTGGCCTCAGGGGGACACCCCCTCAGGCTCTCACCCTATTCGGAGGTGCTAAGTTTATCGCTGACATTCGAGGTGCCTGTTCTTAGCAAAATCCCGAGGGGCCCGAGAAATTTTCAGGAATGCCACCATGTCTGCCCAGCCACCGGACCCAATTCAAATACCATGTGCCACACTCACCCTTTTGGTAGGGCGCGTGACAAATATAATCGTCCAGGACGGATTCTGGGTTGTACATATACCACTTGTTCGTATAGTCAAATTAAAATATTTGGCACAACTCCCAGTGGATTACTTCCTCCCACAGCCCTGTCTTTTGTGGATAATTTATGGCGTTCGCTTCTTAAATGACTGATCTTTATTATCAGATAACGTCCACGAGCTATTTTGTTGCGTCTTAGCTATTTTAAAAATATTGCACTTGCTGTTTTAGTTTTTGCGAGTTTTTCACACCAGCGTTAGCTGAGGGTCTTTCAATTGAGTCTGAATGACAGCAAGTCTCCCCTGATCTTCAGGAATTTTCTCAGTATTCTGGTCGACCTCAATTACAATTGGTATCACCGTCACCATCTTGTTCCGTTGTACATTTGCGGCACGAAAGGGACTATATGTACAACAACGGTCTGTCTAGACATTCGTACCTCTAGTACATCGTCGTTAAACTGCCGTGGTAAAAGCTGCCGAACGCACGAAACTCTGTTTAAGTACTAAAATGTTTATTCACTGCTACAATTTGTAAGTAGTCACTAGGAGAAAGAGAGTTTGGAAACTGATACGACCGCTTAGCAAGGTAAAGATAAAAAAAATCCTATTGATAAAAAGAGAGCTGACCAAGACCTTGATTTTTTTCCTGGTCCTCATATGCTTGTTTGCTGGGTTATGTCTAGTCTAGGGCTTCATTTAGAGCGCACCCAAAAAATGGGGCTCGTAAATTTTCGCACCCTCATGTCCTTGCGGTTCGTGTTCAACTGTATGTCTTCACCTTAACACATTTCACCGTTCACTCCCCCAAAGCATGAGTCGTCTCCTCCCTTCAACCTAGTCTTGGTGGTAAGAACATCCGCTTCTGCTCGCTCCTCACATGCCGACACGATCTTCGGACCTCCAGTTTTCCCAACTCATTTTTTATTTACACGAGTTTTTTTACCTCACTATTCGAAGACTGCCTACTTTATCCATTTATTTATTCATTTAATTATTTTTTCGATTTCAGTTTTCTATGAGACGTTTAATTACGTTACACAGTAGCTTTTTTAGTTCACTTGCAAAGTTTACGTACTTGTCTCTCTTTTTATTACCTTTATTTTTTCATTGTTTGGTTCGCTGGGACGATAAAGTCCAATATTCGTCAGGTGTTTTACTTTTTGTCCAGTATCATTAGGTCTGGTTTTCTGATCGTCATAAAGAAATCTGTATCTCAAAATCGCAGAAAAGTTTATACATCTCATTCTCCAGAACGGATTCTTTTTTTCTTTTTTTTTTTTTTTTTTTTTTTTTTGCATATGCCATTTTGTAATATGGTCAAAATTCAATTTCTTACACAATTTCCTGTTGATTACCACCATCACGCAGTCGTGTCTATATTTGTTTTCTTTTTGTTTTAGTTTGCTGCTGTCGCTTATTATGTGATTAATGGTTTCATCTCTCTCACCACATTACCTACACTTTCTATTCTTTTGTTACCTATCAAATTTTGCTTCATATCTACTTTTGCTTCAATATAATTGATCCTTGTGGTATTGTTTTTTCCTGCTATTAAAAGAGCTTAATTTTTTCCCTTCTTAGCTATGTTCAGGTCATATCATATGAAGTTTCGTTAGTTTGACGCTTGAAATCAACATACGTTTCGTTTTCATCCAATGTCTGTTCTTAGTTATTGTGGTTCTGTTGATCATTATATTGTATGTGCTTTTTCTTGTCGCTGTAACTAATCTTTCTTGGCTCTTTTTAAGTAGTCTTCAGGTCCTCGTACTAATACATAGACGCTGACTTCCATTTTGGCGAGTCTTCTTCCTCTTCCTTTTCTTGACATATGCAGTCTCTCAATATCGTCTTTCAGATGTAAGATCTCTTGAATCGTTATTAGATTTCTTGTCGTCTGATTATTATTATCATTATTATTATTATTATTAGAGATTTTCTTCACATCAGCTTTAGCAGATGGATTTTTACTAAAGTTTGAGTGACAGCAAATCTTTTTAAGTCTCTAAGACTCTTCTCATTGTTCTGGCTGATTTTAAGAGTGTAGAAGTTTAAATGATCATCTCTCGTCCTCAAATTTCCAAATCTTTATTATTATTTACTCCTTGAGAGCTTTTTTACAACAGTGTTAGCTGATGAACATTCACAGGAGTTTGAATGACAGCAAGTCCCTCCAAGTCTTTGGAACTCTTCTTAGTATTCTTGTCGATATCAGTGATGCAGTAGTTTGAATTGTCTCCACTTATTCTATTATTTCCAAGCATTCTCGTACCTTTATTAATCCTTCGGTGACTGTACCAAGAGCACCCATGATAATTGGTGTAAACGGTATTTTCATGTTCCACTATTATTGTAATTATCATTATCTTCTTTGTTAGTCTTTTTTACCACCGTTATCTAATGGTTTTTCACTGGAGTCTGAGTGACAGCAAGTCTCCTGAAATTTTCAATATTATAACTGATCATAGTAATGCTATAGTTTGGACGATCCCGGCACGCTTTCAAATTTCCAACTCTTCCCGTCTTCATACCCAAAATTTGTGGACCATTCTGAGCCCACAATTATTACCAGTATCAAGGTGAATTTCATTATCCATTACTTTTTCGTTCTCGGGCTCGTTTCTTTTTTCGTTTACTTTGATTTTCAGTCTGTGATCCGCCGAGACGGCAAGTTCTCTTACTTTTTTCATATGTTAATTATCACTTAGACTGATCTGCAGACTGGAATTTAATGACCATTTGTGTCTCCAAATCCCAGTATATTTTGTATGTCTCTATCTCAAAGCTGGATTCTAGTTTTTTCCATATATTATTTCGTTGAACGATTAAATTTCAATTTCATGCACAATTGCAAGTAGATCACCTAACCCTCTCAGTCGTATTTAGTATTGTTCTCTTATAGTGTTCGTTTGCTGCATTCGCGTATTAAGTGATAAACCATCTCGTCTCTATCACCACATGACGAAGACTTGCAATTCTCTGTTCGGTTAAATCAAGTTGATCCTTACGGAATTGTTTTGCGCTCCGATTAGATCTGATCCTTTTTTTCTTTTAATGTTTGCTTTCTTAGCCATATCAGTGTTTTTCTCGAGAGCAATTTTGTCAATTTGTCGATTAAAATGTCCATATATTTGTTTTTCTTCCCATTTCTGTTTCCTTGTTGGCCCGTTGACCTTTATGTATTCTGCGGAGTTTCTGGTGGTTGTCTTTCATTTGTTATTTTTTATGTAGTCTTCTAATACTTATTTTAAGGGTTCCAAGCTATTTTCAATGTTGCGGAGTCTTCTTTTGTTCTTCCATTTTGTCACATATAGTCTGTCTGTGTAATATCTAGGATTTAATGCATTAGCATCGTCTTTAGCTTTTTTTGTCTTCAGGTCAATTCATTCCTTGTTTTATCTCAAGAATGATCCTGCTTATCTTACCAGTAGGACACCCGATGTGTTCACCCCTTTGATGATATTTTTGCTGCAGTGCTTGATTTAAAGATTAACAGGGTTTTTTTTTACTAGATTTCCTGTGACTGCAACTCACCTCATGTCTCCCTTACTCTTTTAAGTAATCTATACTATCTTAACAATGCTTTCATCTTGATGGTATCGATTCTTCGTATAATTTCCTATTTTCCATCTCTTTTGCCAAGCTGTTTGCATCTGTTCCACAGGCTACAATTTCATGTCCCATTGTTTATTCAGCTCTCAAGCAATATCTATATATTTGTCAATCTCCACACATTCCATAGTTTTTGTGTAAAATTATAAAATCAAATCAATGACAATTTATTTCCTTCTTGTTAAGAAAAACTTGATCAGAACATCTGGCCCGTATCGGTTGTCAGTATGTAACTTAAAATCCCAGATAATTATTTAGACTCATTTTCTCTAACAGATTCTAGTCTTTGAGTATAAGATCTATTTTTATTAGTATATTCACGACATAAGAAAAAGTAATTTAATCATATAATGTCTTGCAAATTATTTGTATTGGGCATTTATAATTAAAACGAAATATCAGTGAGAAAACCAATTTAATATTGTATAGTATTAGTTAATTGAAATCCTAAAAGAGCGTACTAAGTTTTAGTATTAGCCTGAGACACTTGAAAGTCTCATTATTGTGTGGAAATCATTTGTATAAAGAATAGTTACTTAAAATTACAATTGTTTAAATCGTGCATAATTAAATAGAAAGAGTTGCTTCAAACAATAAGCTTGGAAAATTACTACTTTCGTTCTTTAAAAACGCAACACGCTCCAATATGAAGTCTGACGAAAAAGTCCTGCTTTCGGCGCTAAAGGCTTCGGCCAATCATTTGACTCCTTCCTCCTCCTCCACCTCAACCAGTCGTGCTACTCAATGACCTACATTCCCTTCTTCGTCCTACCAAGTTGGGTTATGGAGTGCAGATAGCTTGATCTGCATTTTAACTGCCTCAGCGTTCAGTTCAAACACATAAGGGGTGGTGAGATTAAATTTTATTTCTCCCCTTTCAGGGGCATAGCACGTCACAGAATTAAAACCTACCAGTTAAAGAACAAATCCATCCATTTAACAACCAACCAAACAAACAAACAAAAAGCAAAGAAACTAACAAGTCCATGTTTAAGTATAGCAAATTATTTTTGTTTGCTTTTAATAACAACAATATCCTTTAAAAATTATTTTAACATATGTAATAATTATTAGAACATAGTTTTACCAACTTCTAAGAAAGTGCTTTAAGTATCAGTTGTAGGGATTCTTTGTTAGTATTTTCTATTCTTAAAAATCAACGTTACTTCTAACCTTTGCCTTAAGAAAGATTCATGCCGAATATCAGCGATGTTCGACGGACATACATCTTGAATGTCGGATCTAACAGTGAAGATAACTTTCCAACGGTAAGATTCTAAATTAGATTAGGCAGTCTGATAACAGCAAACTAAATCAATGAGGTAAGCTTGCGATTATTACGCTGTAGGTGGTTCCACTTCAAGCAATAAGTTCTCTCAATGAGGAAGTCCGCAAAGTGGTGTCTTAAGGTGCTTTGATTAATGAATCCAAAATTCTCTATGGGCTATTCACCGGGAGGAAGTAACATGCTGGTCAAAAATGGCATTATGAGATCTAATCATTTGATGTTATATTTCTTACCTATTAAATTGGTTAAAGACTTAATATCAGATTTAGAAGCTAAAAGTTCGTTATTTGGCTTGGAACATCTTCTCTTTTTACTTTGTAAAGCACGTTGTGTTTTATAGGGGAAGAAGTTGGAATGGTTTTCCTTTAGATTTAATTTTGTTTGGTTTCTTTCTTTAATGGCATATCAACCTTCATGGGTTATTTAATGTTAATATTCATTATTGGTGATGAGCAATAGCTTTCCTATTTCACCATCTCTGCTTGGTATGAGGTTTTTATACTTTTTTTTATACTTGTGGTGAACATGACTGAAATTCGAACACCCTCACTAGGACGTTGCAGTCTAGCTAGTTAAAAACTACGTCACTGTGACTCTACAAACAACTTCTGAGTTCTCTCCCTTTGACAATTATGGTCTTGCACAGGTTATAAACTGATAAAATAAATTTAGAAATAATGCAAACTTCCAAGTTCTCATACTCGTATGTACATGACATTTCTTATAAGATATATTCGGCAGATTATCTTTCCGCATTTTGAGAAGTCGGGTGCAACATAATCTTATTGCGTCTACATATTTATATCTACATTTGTATCTTATACCAGACAGAAAATTACATTTGGCATATAATCATGTAATATATGATAGAGTTTTTCATAAAACAGCTGCGAGTTATAATGATGTCTAAATGACAATGTTTCCAGATGAATAATACAACGAAATTTTGGTTTTGTTTAGTGTCTTAGTTTAATGGCGTATAAACATTCATGACTCATCAATTCCAAAACCATCCTTGTTCAATTTTATTAGAGGCTCTACATAACCCATAGAAGGTCGGTTCATAGGTTTCATAAGTTTCACAAGGAAATAATACAAAAGTGAAAGTAATAACGTGACTGGGGTTTCTGCTCACTTTCTATGATATCGCAGACAAGTTCGTTAGCCACTACGCCATGGCGCCCCTATCTACCTTTGAGGATTACATTGGAGAGCCTCGAGAGACAGAAAGAAAGTCTGTCTTCAGAGGCTCTCCAATGTAATACTTATTCCTTTTGGAAGTTAACAGCAATCTCAAAGCATTGGTCCTTATGCTTGTATACAATAGCTACGTGCAATGAGAATAGGGACAAAATCGAACTTCAAGTTTCTTTGTTTCTTTGTTTCTTTATTTAATGTCACATCAAGCTCCTTCGCTTATCTGATACCAAAAATATTCGTACAAGTCTAGTAGTCGTACTTTTTTAGCCATTGCTAAGCAAATTGAACTATCTTTAATTAATATGCAACTAATAAAATATCTTCAAAAAGAACATGGGGAATCTTCGAAAGACTGGAGAGAGATGTATATGAAAATGCATCCTTTATTAATTGACATGTGACAGAAGAAACATATTATATTTTTGTATAAAAGTCAATTCCATAGGGCCTAAAATAATGAGGGGTAGGTTCAACCCAACAAGGATACAATATATCTATGATATTCAGAAAAATATCATCTTGATTGCTTACATATATTCTGGCCCATGAATATGTCAGCAGTTTCAGCATCCATCTCTCTCTCTATATATATATATATATATATATATATAATGGCAATAATGTTAAAAAGATTATTTAAAAATGCCTTATTTAATATCAAAATCTTATTTACATTTTTTTTGGTAAATAAATGTAAATAACGATAGTTCCCTTGCGTAATCAGGAAATGTGTTGCCTCTTCAACGGTTGAACTGAAAAAACGCCGAACGTCATTTATTTCCAGGATTCTTGAAGAAGGTGACAAACACATCAATAAACACCTTCAACCCACTCTACCTCTTCTTGTTTATAAAGAGCAGCTCTCATCTTTTTTTTATTTTATAACAAACATTCCTTTTTTTTTTCTTCCGGAGAAATTCAAGTCTCGAATGTTATTTATCTTTTCCTAAATTTTTCTATGGGTAAGTTGTCTGAACGACTAAACTGGTCGGAATCGAGTTTCATTTTCCGTCTCTTCATTTTAATTCCTTTATATTTAACAGCTATCAATCAATCACATCGTTCCTCTTGTGAGGAGGTTGAGCTTATGTTTTCTTTGTCTGAGCGTTTCTAATTACATCAACAATTGATGAAAACAATATTCTACGAGTCCCAGGCGGTGGGCATATCCACACTTACAAGCCACTACGTCATGGCTTCATAGGTCAATCAAAAAACATTGTCATTAAGAGGTCTATATTCCTCCCCGCTTGGCCCAGTCTGCTGGGGGTGGCTGTAGAATATAGAGACTGCATCTTGGCAGTGGGGTAAGACTTCCCACCCAATGTGTGTGGCCTAGTCGGTTTGGGTTGTAGAATATACTCACGGCATCTCTGCAGAGAGGTACGACAACCACAACAAGTGTCCTGAATATGACACTAAACAATCTGATGGAGTGGCTTCAGCAATCCGAGAACTTTGGGAAATGCGAAACACACCTTTATTTTCATTGCTCCCTTGTCCACTCTGGCCTGGAGTGTTAGCTACAGGGTCCTATCAACGGGCTAAACCGAACTACACTGAATTATTGGAAACAGAACTGTATATATGTTCGAAAAGGAATTTAGCATTAATTACCAAAAATGGTTGATGTACCATAAAACCAAACCAAAGCAAATCCATCCCAATTTTTACATGCAGGGAAAAACATTGTTCTCAGTCACATTATAATATCAAAATATATTTTTTTGCCTTGAATAAGATACACTTTTGGGTATTAATATGTAAATGAAATAAGAATATCATGTTCCAGATTTCCAAGTGAGGAAAACTTGTCTTAGGAATAAATGTAATAGCAAGTTATATCTACATACGAGTATGAGTGCTTGGAAATCCGTGTTTTTTCATAGCTTATTTTGTCTGTCTATGATATTTACAAAACCATAGCGGTTGAGGGAAGAGGACTCAATAGGTTTGGTGGGAATCTCCTTGACGCAGTGTTTAATGAGCTGGACTATGATATTGTAGTGAGTGAGTTCGAAATCAACACCCTTCTTTTTTCGTTCAATTTTGGAAAAAATATCTTCGGAAAGATATAAACCTCTTAAATCCCTCAGATATAGTAAAATTTTACTTCAACTGTTCTTTTACAAGGATGACTTTGGCAGTAAATAACAAATTAAGATCGACATGTCAAACACTCCAAAGGTTTGAATTTGACACCTTTTTTTAAAACCAAGCCATTTTTTCACTCTTAAGAACAGTGACCTGAATCAGTTTTGTTATCTTGTCTTTACCTTGAAAGAGAAACTATTCTTTCCTAATATCATAGAGTCAATATACACAAAACAACTATGTCCGAAATTTGAACACAGCCCCTCATTTTTGTTTCCATAACCAACTACTCCAACCCGTGTAGGACGTGACACAATGTCAATTTTTCAGGAAATTTATGCTGGTTTACCGTTTCCCATACTTTTCACTGTGCAAAATAATTTACTCATAGTTGGAAATGCTTTTCCAGTGATATTTTTTTCAGCGATGTTTTTCCAGAAATGTTTTTCAAGCGATGTTTTCCTGCTTCATTAGTGCGAATAGAAATGCAAGACACTTCCTCTAGGATTTGATCCCAGGTCTCCAATTTCAGTTCCTATGGTGATGACCATTTCTCTCTCGTCAGTAAACATTTTTTTTTAAATCTTAAGGTTGAGCACCTACAACTTAATCTGCTTGGAAATGCAAAGAAGTATAAGAATATAAATTTGAAGCTATATCTACAATATATATATATATATATATATATATATATATAGCTTATGAGTTACGAATGTCTTCAGACCTAAGAGAATAAGTCTTCTATAATGTATTTACAGAAAAAAATTACCTCAGGTAAATATATTGCACATTGTCAAGTAGAAGAAAGCTTGTTTTAATTGCTTTTTTTTCTTTCTCGTTTATTGCATGTCTAACGATTGCAAAAAAAATTCAATCCGCTCTATTGTCCAGTCAGCTGAGGCTGTAGTATACACTGACTTCCCCACTGCAGAGGAGTAAGACCACCCCCGCCGCCCAACGAATATGACATTAAATAATCTGATGGTCAGGTTCCAGTAATTCTGGAGCTTTGGGGAATGCTTCATTGCCATTGGTCCCAGACCCACTCTGGACAGGCGTGGTAGCACCTGATAGGTGCCTATCTACGGGTTAAATAGAACTAACGGCATACCTATGCTAAACTGAATTGTTTGACTAAAGTGAATAGCTTGGAATAGAAATGTTTTTGACAATAAAACCATACTTAAATTTAAACTGTTTGCTTATGCTAAATTGAATTATTTGAAATTGAACTGTTTTTTTGTGATTGAAACTATACTTACACTAAACTGAATTGTTTAATGTAGAACAGTTTTGTCATTTAACTTTGTGCAAAGAGAATCTGTATTATATTAAACTGTACTTACATTTAAACTACATACTTATCCTAAACTGAATTGTTTGAAATAGAACTATTTTCATAAAAAATGGATTGGGCGTTAAATAACCAACAAAGGTTGAGATGCCATAAAACCCATCCAACCAACCATCAATCCTCTCTATTATGTTTTCTTAGTTATTGCTATGGCCCCGGAAAGGGTCACTAATGAAAACACAAACACGGATATTAGGTTACATATTATATTACACAAGAAAGATAGAGTTACCTAGAAAAGGTAATAAGTCACGTAGTGTTCGGATAAACCGATACTGATCTGCCCTTTTGGCACCGAAATCTCTGTATTAATAACGGTGAGAAGCGTCCATTATAGTAAGATGGGTAAGGTTCCCACAACACCCCTCCCCCAAGTCTTTTACTTCGTTAGTATTTTCTTCTTTTAGGGTCGATCATCAACGGGTCGGTGAATTTCCTTTTTCTCCCTGACCGACGTATTAAGGTGTAGGTTGGGGAGAATCTAAATTGAACATGTCGAAAATGATGTCTGTTGGCTCTTCTTCTGTTTCTGTTATGCCGTTGGAGTCGTTAAAACGGCGTTTCTGTATCTGGTTCTGGTGTCTCTTATGTGTCTATTTGATCCTTCTACAATGTACACCATATCATCAATTCTTTTTTCATTATTCTACGTTCACAACAGGACGTGTTATTTTGATATTTTTAAAGTGAATTTTTTCTCCCGGGTTGAACCTTTTTTAGGCGCTAATGTGGTCTTTCGTTGTTTATTTTGTTTTGGGAGTAGCTTATCGAAGACGGATCTTATTTTTCTAGTGAGACTGCCAGTGGTGTATTGGGATTGAGTGTGATTCAGTATACCTGCAGAAATTGCTGTAGTGCCTTGTCCGTTGGGTAGCTGATGCTTTTGTGAGTGCTCGCTTTAACGTGTCTACAAAACGTTCAGCCTGGCCGTTTGATCTTGGGTGATATTGCGGTGTAGTTATGTGCTTTATTTGGGAGATTTCGCAGAACTCCTTCAATTCGACTGATGTGAATTGGCTTCTGTTGTCGCTGATCACACAATCTACTACACCGAACCGCGTAAATAGTTCATATAGGAACCCAATAGTTGTCCCCGTAGTTGGTCTTCTACATCTGAGAACATCAGGATATTTAGAGTAACTATGTACTACAATTAGGTAGTAGAAATCTTCCAGGGGACCTGCAAAATCATCTTGTATCCTCGACCAATGTTATTCTGTTTTTGGCTAAGGTTTGAAAATAGTGGGGGTGCTTTTGCTGCTAAGGCACAGCCTTTACATTGTTCGACCATATCTCTTATATCGTTATCCATCTTCGGCCAATAAACATAGCTTCTCTTGAGACTCTTCATTCTATTCATTCCCGGGTGTCCCGTGTGGAAATCTCTTAAAAACCTGTTTTGCAATTTCTTTTGTATTACGACCATTTCACTATATAGGTGGACGTTGTCACATAGTGAAAATACTTCTGCAACTTTTCCGTTTTTTGCTGTGATTTTCTGTTTAATATAGGTAATAAACTCGTCGTTTTTTGTTTCGCTTTTTATCTCAAGTAGCGTCACAGGCAGTTCTTTGATGGTGTTGACTATCATGTTTTTAATTTTACATTCTGTTCGTAAGGCTGCTATTATTGTGTCCTCGAAGGGTTTACTATACTTCGGTACCAACCTTGATAGTCCATCTGCATGGCTAATCTGTTTTGACGGGAGGTATTCGATTTTAAAATGTGTAGTTCAGTAAAATCGTTCCCCATCTTTGCAACCTATTGGCAGTATAAATTAGTATAGCCTTTCTGGATCTGAAAATTGTTTTTAGGGGCTTGTGGTCTGTTTGTAGAGTAAAGAATCTGCCATGCAATTATCGGTGAAATTTTCTCACTCAAATTTTTATTCCCAATGCCTCCTTTTCAATCTGGGAATAATGCTATTCGGCCGGAAGAAGGGTTATAGATTCATGGGCTATTGGCTTTGTTGTCCCATCGGGCATTTTATGTAGGATACACGCACTAAACCCATATGAGCTGGCATCGCTTGCAACAATAATCTCCAGTTTTGGGCCATAATGCGTGAGAAAAAGATCACATGTTAATGCATTTTTAATTTGGTCGAATGCTGTTTGAAATTCGGGCGTCCATCTCCACTTTTTATCTTTTTTTAGAAGTTCGTTTAGCGGGGCGCTGAGATCGTGCACATTTTTTATGAAACTTTGGTAGTAGTTTGCAAGTCCAAGGAAGCTCTGTAATGCTGTAACATTATCAGGGGCGGGAATATCCTTCATAGCTGTAGCCCTTTCGGGGTCAAGCCGTCTGACGTCTTTGTCAATGATATGTCCCTGATATTTGTTTTTTTTCATACAGAAATCGCATTTTGCTTCCTTTACCTTGAAGCCAAATTCCCGTATTTGTGCGAAAACCTTGTTTAGATGTTCTCTGTGTAGCTCCTTTGTTTTACTACTTATTACAATATCATCAAGATAAGCGAAAGTGAAGTCAAAGCCACCCAGCATGGTGTTCATCACTTGTTTGAAGGTAGTAGGTGCCACTTTAATTCAAAAAACTAGTCTATCAAATTTGTACAGCTCTCGGTGTGTGTTAATACAGAGTAGTTTAGAGCTATTTTCTTTTACTGTAATCTGGAGGTAGGCCTCGCTTAAATCAATTTTTGAAAAGATTTTTCCTCCGTTTAGTTTATTAAAAACCTATTCTGGGCTGGAGAGTGGATAGTGGTAATCCTTGAGCGCAGCATTCAATCCTGTAGAAAAATCTGAGCATAACCGGATTTCCTTAGCTTTTTTTTTTTCTTATATATACCGTTGGAGCAGCCCATTCGCTGAATTCCACTTTCGATAATATGCCCATATTCACTAATCGGTCTAGCTCTTTATTTATTTCTTCGGTCGCGGTGAACGATACGTTTCGCTTCTTTCTAAAAATAGGGCGTGTATTTTCCTTCAGTTCAAATTTTGCCTTAATTTTAATATATTTGCAAAGACCAGCTAAAAATACTTCGGGGAAACTACATTTTAGTTCCATCTTAATTTTTTCAGCTTCGGCCGTAATGCATTCTACTTTTTGGAAAAACGTATTAATTAGTTGATCCGAGAGATTAAATTTCTGAAACTAGTCCGATCCCCAAAAATTTTCTGTGTTCTTCAGTACGAAGACGACTTTTAATTTTTTTGTTTATACCATTTAGTGATACTGGGATAACTATTTCACTTTCAAATTTTATTTGGTCTCCTGTTACCATTCGCGCCGTCTTGCTTGTCATATATATTATTAGCCTATTTCATTTTCTCCAAGATTGTAAGTTTATTATTGATAGATCAGAGCCAGAGTCTAACTGAAATCTCACCGACTTATTTAGTAATTTGACTGTTATGTATTTACGAATGACTTTGACGTATCCTCGCTTTTTGAATGTCTGACTCTGTTTTTAATTATTTTTCTGTTCTACACTGTGAACCCTTATGTCCGAATTTATCGTAATTTTGACATTTTTTTGTAAGATAGGGACAGTCCTGGGTGTTTTTTTTTTTTTTTTTTGGTCGATACTAGTCTGCCTGTTTTCAAATTTTGGGTAATCATATCTTTTCTCTCTTTTACCGGAGAGTATGATTGGGATCTATGCTTGATTGGGATCTATGCTTGACGCAAGCAACACCAGACGCCTCGATATTTTTTAGTCTTTCCTGACACTCACTATCTTCTGACAGTTTTCAGCCAGTTTTTGAAGTGTGAGATCGGGTTCGTTCTCTAATTTCGACAAAACTCTACGTCTGATTTCCGCGTCTTTTGTCGACACTAGGTCTTGTGCGAATATCAGACATTTGAAGTTATCCAATTCGCCTAGTTTAAAATCGTCACAGTTTTTATTGACGACCGAGGAAAACCCTAAATAATCATCACTGTCCCTTTTTGTTAAGTTGAGGCATTTCTAACTTTTGTGGAATGAAGATATTTTGGAGCTGAATAATTCTGACAGTAATTTAACTGTTTCTAAAAAGCCAAGTTCGCAAGTTCTTTTTGGTAATATATAATATATATAAGATATAATCTACGAACTTGTTGTGTTCCACGGTTCCTAGCTTTCGTAGAAGTAGCCGGACTATTTTGCATCAGTCCAATCGGCACAGTCGGGAATATAGATATCTTCATATCATCTGTAATATTCATCAGAGGTTTTATCCTCATCTGGTGCGTAGGTTAAATGTCTCGAGTGCGTTCCACAGTGCATTTTGAGTGAAAACAGTAGTACTATCTGTACGTAGCCTGGTTATTACTTAGGCTTTTAAAAAGTGCTTCTTGTCGTTTTTGTATTTCAAGGAAAAACTGTTGCTGTTTTTCCTCGTTTTTTTAAGATTCATTTTCTTTCCTAAGTTGTTGTTTTTCCTCGTTTTTTAAGATTCTTTGTTTGTTTTCTTTCTGAAGTTGAAGGAGTTTTTCCTCATTTTTTAAGATTCCTCTTCGTTTTTTTTTTTTTTGTTAAGACTCTATTTGGAACTTCATCATTTGTGCAAACATTTTTTATGGTCTTCCTTTTTTTTTTTGGAGGAAGGAATTTTTTTTCTATTTCAGTATATATCACCAGAAATGAAGAATAATTACTGTGTGCGAGTGTGTGTTTTGTACCACACAGACTGTAAACGCCGAATTACTTTTTTCTCTCTGAAGTGGGAAGAAACAAAAATATGAAAATCACTTTTTGATTATGTGACAATCTTACTTACACATTTTTTTTATATCTGCTATCCGACACACTCCGTCATTTGTACAAAATGATACCTTGTAGTTGTTTTAACAAAAATCTTGTTCGGTTCGTTGTATGTTGGAACTTTGTTGTAGATTCTTTAACAAATTGTAGTTGGGTATCGCTTTGTTGTTGCGATGTATCTTTGCCAGTATGTTGTGCGATTAACCCCTTTTGCTTGTTGGAGAGTCCCTTTTTTCGTTCGAGTTCCTCATCGCCAGTATGTTGTGGCCCCGGAAAGGGTCACTAATGAAAACACAAACACGGATATTAGGTAACAGCTTATATTACACAAGAAATATTCGGATAACACCGATATTGATCTGCCTTTCTGGCAGCGAAATCTCTGTACTAATGACGGTGAGAAGTGTCCATAGAGTTAAATGTAAAACAGTTTTATTTCAAATAATTCAGTTTAGTATGCAGTTTAAATGTCAAACCAGATTTACTTCAAGCAATTCAGTGCAGCACAAGTATGCAGTTCAAATGTCAAAACACTTCTACTTCAAACAATTCAGTTCAACACAAATACCTAGTTCAAATGCGAAAGTAGTCCTGTCTCAACCAACACAGTTTAGTTCTATTTAACCCGCAGAGAGGAAACAATCAGGTGCCAAAACTCCTGGCCAGAAGAGACCTGGGAGCGACGGCAATGAACAGCACTTCACACTCCCAAAAGGTCCAGCTCAATTGGAAATTCGCTATTAGACTTTTCATCATCACACAGAACACTCGTTGGGCGGGGGCTTTCATCCATCTGCTGATAAGCAGTTGGTGCATTCTCTAGACCAAACTAACTAGGCAAAATCAAACTTTCTGACAAGTCAAAAGTTTATTGTCGATGAATGTGCCTCATTATTTGATATTATTGCATTCTTAAAATAAATTTAGGTAAATTGAGATTAACTCTTCTTCACATTTGTCGAAATTAAGGAGAATAATCAAAAGTTTATCGAAACATTTCGAGGACTAGATATATGTGGATAATTAAATAAGTTTCCAGACTTTTTCGTATGGGCACTTTTATTGAGATAGTACACACATGAAACTCTAGTCCCGTTGGAAGTAATCTCCTCCGACTGCAATGCACATGTACCATTCCAACAACATCTGGAAGGCCCCATGGAAGTCATCTTGTGTGAGCGTGTCAATGACCTTCGTCACAGCCTCTTTCATCTCCTCAATTGACTCATAACGACAGCCTCTAAGCTTAGGGAATAACCCAAAGTCATTAGAAGCAAGGTCTGGACTATAGAGAGGGCAAGGGACTGTCTTGATGCCCATCTTGGTCAAATAGTCTGTGACAAGGATGGAATTTTGAACTGGTGCATGGTCCTGGTGGAAATGCAACTGACCCGATTTGAAGAGCGCTGACCTCTTACGACGGAATCTCTTCCTGAACTCCCTTAAAACCTCAACATATTAACCCTAACCCTAACCCCTTGACCAATCAACTCCGGTGTATTGACTTCCTTACTCCTCTCACACCTCTCCTCATTCCTCGTAGAATCCCTACCTTCCTTGAATAACTTATGCTACTCAATAACTGACGCTCGATTCATGCAAGATGCTCCAAAAGCAGTCTGAAGCATTCCATACATTTCTGTTTCGTTTTGTCCAAGTTTAAAAGATAATCTTATTGCATATCGTTTGTCACCTGGTCTCCCACTGAGAGGAGAGAAATAAGGAATTACTACTATCCCTCCGAGTTTGAATTAGCAGGCAGCCAGAGGCTGGCTGCTAAAAAGAGGAATAGTAATATAGGTCAATTCCTCATGGCCTATGTAATAAATCCAGGTCAGAATGAAAGCCAACAGATGTTTGCATTCTGTAACTGGGTGAAAGAGATAGTACTCCTAAAGAATCACCTGACAGAAGATGGAAGAAGATAGAAGCGAAATGATTGGCCAGAACCCTAAAACGGAAGTGGCACCTTCTTTCCGTCAGCGGAAATTGGGAATAGGAAAATCAGTTTTGGAACAGAGGTCGCGGTGAACGGAGTCTCCTCCCAAGCTTCGGGTGAAGAAGAGTTTTGAAGAGAAATGTCGTCGTGAACAGATGGGGAGAATCGCGTGCCAAACTCCGGGTAAAGAAGCGGAAAGAATCTTGGACAAGGAAACCTTATGCCTTCAAGCCAGAGCAATATAAATAAATCCGCCAGCCCATAAAAGAGAAAATACTCGCCAAAAGAACCCGTCAAAAGATAAGTAAACATTCAGACTGTTTCTCCCTACACTCTTCTTAAGTCTTGCAATTACTCTCTCTCTCTCTCTCTCTCTCTCTCTCTCTCTCTTAATGTAAAGAAAGACTAATGAAAAGGAAAAAAAGGAAGAAAGACATTTACAGTTATGTATTATCCGCTGATAATATCGACGACACGTTGAATAAGTATGTCCGCGTGTGTATTAAAAATATTGTTATATTTTAATGTCCCCACGTGTTGAAGTTTATTCATTGTGTTGTCTACCGTCAAATTGTCTGTTTCATGTTTGTTTTCAGCTTCTTTCGCCTTATGTTATTCTCGCCAAAATTGTCCTATTCTTTCCTTTAAAAACATTATACGGGAAACAGGAGTTGTCGACTACTATAATTAATATTATTATATCAAAATTTAAAGGCTCATATCTTCCTTTATTCTAGGGGTAGGAAAAGCTAGTGGCCTGGTGAGTGTGTGTGTAATATGAAATTTGGAAACCCCTTGCCAGCGGCGGTCAGTCTAGCCCCAAATAAACCCCTTATATAATATGCCAGTTCCTATATGCCCGAGAAAGGATTCTGAACAAGGACTTATTCTGCGAGGGATCAAGTGCCAGACCGCCCCGTCTTCACACGTGCGAAAAATAAACTTCCTGTTTGGTGATAACAATATTTAAATGCACCAGTTCCCATACGCTTTTAAATGGTTGCTCATCCAGGGACCTTTTTATTTTAATTTGCCGTCACACGTTCTTCTAAAATATCCTCACGTCCAGATTGCATTTCAGAAATTCACCAGCTGCGACACTCAGGCTTTAGTAGGGTGTATTCCAATTCCTGCTTTAGCTGTTCATTTGAACTTGAAATCATAAAAATTGGTCAGTTCTCATAAGGTTTATAGCAATAACATAATGAATTTTTAGGAGTCTACGACAATTTTAGATGCCTGTACAAAAAATTCTGGAAACGCACCCCGTAAAAGTGGTGAATTTTGCTAAGAAGATGATCGTCTGAACTGAAAAGATAGTGAAAATATTACGGTTGTTAATTTTGTAGAAGACCTGTACCGTTCGAGTAATTATCAATATAAATCAAAGATTTTGGAAAATGGGGCTTTGCCGAGGGTACAGGTTAAATTTTATGTTGAATTTACCAATAAAAAATCATACATAGTCAAGCAGAGTATTATTTAGCGTCAAATATTTCAACTTGTTCTGATCTTCCTGTTTTTATATTACTCTTTTAATTTTTTCACTTTCTCGTTCCCCCCAAAACCCTTAATTCACCTGCAAACACACACGCTCACCGTATATATTCGTTGCGTTTCATGCGTTAATTAAACTATAAGGCGAACAAACAAAATTACTTTCATGAGTATCACAAAAGTGCTTGAAAAAGTTAAGCATCCAGTCTTTTAAGAATACATATATATATATATTGTCATGTGGTACTTGATACCCACTAACTAAACTCTCAGCATCATAAGGTACGTATTAAGCATTAAGTAAAGCAATCCAGGGAAAGGACCAGTGCACATCTGTGTCGTAGCTATTGAAGAAAGCTTTCTTTGTGCCCTCAGTAACAGTCACCAACTACATTTACTTATATATATATATATATATATATATATATATGTTTGTGTGTGTGTGTGTGTGTGTGAGTGTGTGTGCGTGTGTGTGTGCGTGCGCACGCGCGTGTCTGTGTGTATGTGTGTGCTTTTTAAATGACAAGATGTTTGTATGAATGTGTATGTATGTGATATTTAGAAGAAAATATTAAAACACAATCTTTATGCTTTATATCACCTGCTTTTGAAAATTGGATGAAACATTACCAAAGAAAATGATTGTTTTTCATTCAGTAAAAGACGCGTACGTCTAGGTTTTCAGGGTCTGAATGTGTTGCAAAGCTATTCAGTGTATTTATAGATATATTTGAAAAAAGAGCAATATATATATATATATATATATATATATATATATATATATATATATATAACACAGGTACTTTCATTCATTTAAATATCACGATACCGGCAATTAATGGACCTTATTCTCAGCATCTGCATTGAAAAAATCAGTTAATGCAACGATAGGAGACGTAGGTTTGCTTATAGGACCACAGGCCCACAAATCACTAAATAGCATTGAGAAAATAAAACCGGTGATGATGTAAGCTACATTTAATGGCAACCCCAGCGCAATAATCATCTCCTGCTACTGCCCTACCAATATAGTGAAGAAATTGTCCTCATCACCTTCTATAATGAGTTACCCTTCTTTGTTCGTACATCCCGAAACACAACATTCTTGTCATTGGAGGTGACATAAATGCCCAAACTGGTAAATAATAATCCACGAATTCAGCTTATACAAATGGACATACTGAAACGAGGAACATCTAACAGATTTCACGCTAGAAAGTAGATTAACATGCCTCAATAAAAAAAAAAAATTCAGAAAGAAAGCGAAAACTATGGACCAACATCTATACAAATAGTAATAAAGCAGCGATCGATTACATCTTTATAGATAAGAAATTGAATGATATCGCATTGAATTGCGAAGCATATAGCTCTTTCAAGGGTGTGTCCTCCGATCACCGAATTTTCATGGCATAGATACGACTGAGGCTACGAAGGAATGCGGCCCAAAAAACAACCACTGTACACTATGACTGGTCTCTTCTTAACAACAGGGGTATTAGAGATAAATATACATTAAGACTAAGAAACAAATTTCTTGCACTACATATATAAGAAACACCTACTCCAAATGATGAGTATGACAATTTCGTCAATGCCCATGTAGAAGCAACAAAAGAATGCATACCAACTAAACAAAGAGCTAAATCTAGAATCCCATGGAAGACGTTAGTGGTTAGAAAAAAGCACGCAGGCGTTAAAACGCTTCCAAATGCAATAGTAGGAACCCAACCAATGTCAATGCCCTATAACTTAAGAAGGCACAACATCTATTAGCTAACATATACCTAAAAGAACAAACATAATACATACAGAATCAGATCGATAAAATTAGAAGCTTGGTTCAAGATAGACAATCAAGGATAGCATGGCAAACGTTAAACGAAGTGAGTAAAAGGAATAGCACTGCGAAGGTTAAACTGAAAGGTAACAGTAAACAAGAACGAAAAAATCTATGGAAACAACGTTTCGAGAATTTACTCGGAAAACCTCCGAAAGTTACGCTTGAACCAAGCACGAACATTTTTAGTAATCAATTACACATCAAACTAGGCTAGTTTACGTAAAAAAAAAAAAATCATGTCAGTACTAACAAAAAATTAAAATAGAGCAGCATCAGGGCTTGATAAAATACCCCCAGCACTATGTAACACCAGAGAATTCGACGACATACTGCTCCGACACTTCAATTCCGTATTTAACCAAAACACAATAGACAGGTGGACAATGGGATGTATCCTCCCCTTCCCTAAGAAGAGTGACCTCGTAATAGTCAAAAACTACCGGGGTATAACTCTTACAACCACAGCGGCCAAGATATACAATGCTTCACCACTCAATCTCATGGAATTCACAACTGAGAACATATTTAAGAAGAATCAAAATGGCTTTCGAAGAAATCGATCACCGTCATCACGAATTTTGATTATTCGTCGAATTCTAGAAGGTGTACATGTAAAAAACCTCGGGGCAACAATATTATTTGTCAAATTCTCTAAGAACTTAGACTCCATATACAGTGGGACGATTGAGCAAATACTACCCACCTATGCCCAACTCAAAGAAACTGTCGAAGACATAATTATGCAATAAAAGACACGAAAGTAAATGTCCGCTCATCGGATGGAGACACAAACTACTTCGACATTGTTACAGGTGCACTGCCAGAAGACACATAAGCCCCATACCTCTTTATCATCTGTTTAGACTACGTGCTTAAAACGTCTATTGATAAAATGAAAGATAACGGTTTCGACCCGACAAAGGAAAGAAGCCGAAGTTACCTACACAATCAATTACAGATGCGGACTAAGCCGATGACATACAACATCTAGCAAATACACCCACTCAAGCCGAAACCCTGCTACATAGCCTGGAAGGAACAGCTGTTGGCATAGGCCTCTATATCAATGCAAACAAGACGAAATATATGTGCTTTAATCAAAGCGTTGACATCTCCAAACCCAAAGGTAGTTCTCTGAAACTAGAGATAAGAAGCGGAGCCTCATCAACCGAGACAGACATAAACACACTACTAGCAAAGGTATGGACATCTATCGATTGACTATCGGTCATATGGAAGTCAAACCTGACCAATAAAATAAAATAAAATGCATTTTTTTTTCTAAGCAGGGGTTGTGTCGATACTGCTATATGGATGCACTACATGGACAATAAATTAACATATGGAGTAAAACTTGACGGCAATTGCACAAAAATATTGCGAGTAATATTGAACAATTCCTGGAGGCAGCAATTCACAAAGCAACAGCTGTACGGCCACGTATCTCCCATCACGAAAACTATCAAAGTTACACGAACCAGACAGGCGTGACACTACTGGAGAAGTAAGAACGATATCTTAAGTGACATACTCCCGTGGACCTCTTCACATTGACGAGCAAAGGCAGGATCATCAGCTAGAATCTATATACAACAGCTCTGTGCCGATACTGGCATCTCACTCTTGCTTCTCCTGCAGTG
>CAUZXS010005937.1:95000-97500 GCA_963585895.1 Sepioteuthis lessoniana
ATATATATATATATATATATATATATACACACCCTGAAAATAAATGATATATATATATATATATATATATATATATATATATATATATATAAGGAATGATTTTTTTTAATTTATATTATTCCTTTTCAGAAAGAAGAAGAAAACAATAGAACAAAAGAATCAAGAATGCATGAAGAGAAAGAAAAGAAAAAATAGTTGAATGTTCATGTATAAGTTTCATATCTTTCTCTGTTGTTTTAAGTTGGTGGTTAATACCTGACAGAATTCATTTAATTATATATAAAAACAAGGAAAGTGGTAGGTACATTGCTAAAATTGAGAAAAGTACTTTTTTTTCCTTCTGGGTATCTTTGAATTTCCTTGTTCGTGTTGATAATATTTAGCTAATTATGAAAAAAAAATGGTTGTATCTGTCTTTCAAGTTTTTAAGAGTCTTGTCCAAAAGAATTTAAATAATTGTAAAAGAAAAAAAATTGAAATTGGTGATAAAATCTAGTATATTTTATATATGAGTTGATACAGTTTACTGTTATGTTTTAGACTATGAATCAGAGGGAAGGGGGAAGGTAGAGAAAGACACAGAAAATATTGTTTCTGTGATATGTCAAAAAGTGACAGGTTGTAAAAACAAGTTTCAGATAGGGGGATAATGAGAATGACAGTAAACAAACCTTCCGTGATTGAAAGTTTGTTGTAAATTGTGGATGCTATCGTAAACCGTAGTAATTTTATAGTGGGATATTTTTTCCGTGTGTATTTCAATTCCGAGCTTCGGAATTCCGGCATCAACGATATATATTGTCTGGAGAATGCTCATATACCTTTGGATCCGTAGTTAGGACCGTGGGACGGATTCGATGTTTGGAAAAATTGTGAAAATTGTACGTGTTCTGTGAAGTCTCCATTTCATGTACTGGTAGCAGCCATACCAGGTTTTGAGAAGTTCTTACCCAAGAGAGGGGTAGAGAACTTAAGGTAGTGGTTAGTAGCCAGGCCAGCGTTTTGTGAATTCCCTTGGAATGGTTTTGAGATTTTATTTGAGGTACTGCTTAGCGGTCAGACAGGGTTTTGAAGGTTCCCCTAGTATGGGTTTGAAAATTTAGGGGGGGGATTAAAAGCAGCCAGAACATTGTGTTGAAGGGGGATATTTTGAAGCCGGGGATCGAAGATTTGGGAGTATGTGTGCAAAATCTTGACGTATCTCGTTGTATGTACTGAAAAATTTATGAACTCAATTTAAAATTGTTCTTGATGGAAAAATATAGTTGACCAAATAGATAAATGAATAAAGTAACCTCGTTAACTATTGAAAAAGAGAAAAATACAGTGTATAAGGTTTGGGTTGCTTAGGAAAATTACCCCAGGAATATTTCAACTCTTCTTTGGAAGTAAACAAAGAACTAGTATTGTGTTATCTTGTTCGGAATAAGTACAAATGAAGAAATGATGGCAGGATACGAGCCATGCTTTTGTAAAGATATTTGTTGAAAGAAAAAAGAAGAAATGTTACTGGTTAGCTATTGAAAGATGAGAGATAGACAGATTGACGGTGGTCAAAAATTGAAGAAAAAGGGGACGAAAACGGGAACAGTTTGTGCTGGTTGGAAAGAAAAATAGGTTCCTGGGAAATGTTACCACATTTACTTTTGTTTGGGTGCTTAGTTGTAAAGGACACTTAATGGAAAATGTTCCGGGGTATGAACAATGATAGTGTGCATTATATATATATATATATATATATATATATATATATATATATATATATATATATATATATATATATATATATATATATATATATATATATATATATATATATATATATATATATATATATATATATATATATATATATATATATATATATATATATATATATATATATATATATATATTCGTTTGAATTGAGGTCTCGACTACCGTTGAACGGATGTATGTAAACAATAGTAATTGTGATTTATAACCGTTTAAAATATCTCCTCGTGGCTTAATGGTTAGAAGCTTGGGTTGATGTTTGAGTCAACCGGGTTTCGATCCAAGCTACAGGAAGATACTGTCTAGCCACTCTGATAAGTTCTGATAGAACGAAACAGATTTGTCTGTGAATGGCTATATATATATATATACATATATATATATATATAATGACAGAGATTTTGAGAGAAAAAAGGTTCAAAATAATGAGTTATTGATGTAGAAGGAAACCAAAAAGAGCAAAAGACAGATAAGGAGCAATTGATCCATGAAAATTTAAAAAACCGAGAGAAAAAAATTACATGCCAATAGTAAAGTATAATAGACATTGAATCACAAGAAAAGAGGAATCAGAATATATTTATAAAAACTTAAAAAAAAAGAAAATGAAGGACGATACGGTCACTTTTTTTTTACTGACATTTAGTTTTCGGACTGTTAAATGATTTATAATGTTGCTTTTTTATATGCTATTTTGAATTGTTGTTCTCGTTGTTACTGTAATTGTATTGGTCAATTCGACATG